>JAAAKM020073195.1:4360536-4376247 GCA_010016025.2 Alatinidae sp. Z8VKAUB7J3 | reverse complement strand
ATGCCCCTTCGACAGGTCGATCAGGGTGTGGCCCTCGGCGCGCGGCACCCAGACGCCGGCGCCGGCGGGGCCGATCTTCTCGACCACGCGCGACGACGTGACCAACCAAACCACCGGGAGATCGACGACGAGCACGCCGGCGCCGACGGGGTTCCAGGTCTCATCGGCGACGCTGCCGATGGGGATGAACGCGCTGGTCCAGTCGTCGGTGGTACTCGTTTGGGGTTCACTCATCACGAGTCTCCCAGGCGCCGGGCCGTCGCCCAGGCTGCAGCGAGCACGCGATTCTCTGGCACTTCGACGTCGGGACGAATCCCGACGCGATCGATCGGCGCGCCGTCAGCACGCACGATCTCGATGCGGCAACCGAGTGGCGTGAGGTTCTCCTCCGAGCAGGCGAAGCCCGCCGCGACGCCCTTGCCGAACGTCTTCCTGCCGACGACGACACCGCGCTGACGATCTTGCAGCACCGCTGCGACGAGCTCGGCGGCTGATGCGGTGCGGCCGTCGACCGCGACCACGATCGGCAGCGCCGTCTCACCGAGCTGATCGACCAACGCGAGCCCAGCGGTCACGGCTCCGCCGGGGTTGCCACGGAGATCCAGCACCAGAGCGCGCGCGCCGCCGCGCTCCAGCTCGCCTACCAGCTCCTCGACCCACTCGGCGATGACCATCGAGAACCGTGTGATCGACAGCAGCCCGACGCGCCCCGGCAACATCCGCGCATGGGCACAGCGGCCGTGGCGCAACTCGTCCGCCAAGGACGCAACCGGGACCGCGGCCGCCGCCGTCTTCAGGTCACCCAACAGGACGTTGGTGACGCTCGGAACGGTCTTGGCGCCAACCGGGTTGTTGAAGTTGTTCCCGTAGCTCGGCGCGCCGAGGTGGCTCGCCGGCATGCCGCCGACCAGGACCAGCGGATTACCCATGATCGTGCCGCCGGGCATCATGCACATCGGATGCGCCACACCGGCGTTGTCGCCGTTGGTCATCATCGGCTTGGAGCCCATGTTCTGCGCCGGCAACATCGACAACATCACCGTCGGGACGAACGGCATCGCCATCGCGTTCATCCCGAGGTTGGGGTAGGGAATCGGCAGCGGCGCGGGGGCGGCCGGCGTCATGCAGACGTCGGGCATAAGCCATACACAAAATAAAAGGTATTGTCGGACTTTCCAATAACTTTCTTTTGATCTATTAAATTAAAAATTTCTCTATAAAAGCAAACAAGAAGGAATTATGGTATTCCTTAAACCGGATTAAACGAATCATTAATTCCGTATATACAGTGTATGCCGATGATCAAGCAATTATTAACTCAAACAGTATTCAATAGATCTTACTTTTTCAGATTTGACAAGACCTCTAAAGACGGCGCAAAGAAATAAGCACCGGATTTTGCAGTGGTGTAATCCATTAAATGATCATGCAACCCATCTCCACTGACTCCGAACATATTATTTAACATCTTATCGAAGGTAGAGATATTTTTATTGTAGGCGAGGAAAAATAGACCAGCCTCTCCAGAAGCTTCACCATATGGCATGCTATGACGAAGTATCTCCAACTCTTCATCACCCTCCTCTATAACAACACGGCTTATATGAGCGGTCTCAGGACGTATATCATCATCCAACTCTTCACTGTCTTCTTTCGTTCGACCTATGATCTTTTCCTGTTCATCATCAGAGACCTGCTTCCATTTCCTCAATTGGTGTACATATCGTTGCGTTAAGACATAGCTACCCGCTTCGAACTCACCATCTTCTATTAAAGCTACTTCTGCACGTTCTTCGTCTTCAGGATTCTCCGTACCATCTATAAAACCGGTTAAATCCCTGTCATCCAGATAATGAAACCCATGCACCTCTTCAAGCACATCAAGATTATCTTCAATCGGCTCGATAAATTCTTTTGCTAATTTGAAGTTCCAATCCTGTCGGTCGGAATGGATATGTAAGAAGATATCACCACCAGTTGCTGGAGCTGATAACGCACCTAGCCCTAACGCTTTAAAACTGTCCAGTTCATCCGGACTTGAATCTGGAGAAATACGTTGCCAGAACTGCTCACCAAAGGCTATCGAAGCAAAGAGTGTTGGTGCTTCCAGTGCTATTTGATTCTGCTTGACTAGATCATCCAGACCAATACAGGCCTCGACAACCCTGTCATGATCACTTTTGATCTTCGCAATTAAAAAAACACCATGCGTACCTGAATCAGGCAAGATAGCTGACTGGGATGTTGCCATAATCTATTCCTTATCTCTTCTTATATTAATAATGGATTAATGAATGAACCTGATATTTTTCCAGCTTTTCTCTACCTTTAAGAAAATCCAGCTCAACAACAAAGGCACAACCGACGATCTCTGCTCCTAATTTCTCAATCAGTTCGCAACTGGCCACCGCTGTGCCACCCGTGGCAATTAAATCATCCACCAGCAAGACACGATCACCTTTGTCCAATGCGTCGATATGAACCTCCAGTTCAGCTGAACCGTATTCCAGATCGTAACTGATCGACTGCACATCATAAGGCAATTTGCCCGGTTTACGTAACGGGATAAAACCCACTCCCAATTCCCACGCTACCAATGAGCCAAAGATGAATCCCCTGGCTTCCATTCCGGCTACTGCCGTTATCTTTTCTCCCAAGAAAGGATGCATTAATTGATGCACCGCCAAACGCTGCATGGCCGGGTCTTTGACCAATGGTGTGATGTCTTTAAATTGGATCCCCTCCTCAGGGAAATCCGGGATATTACGGATATGTGCTTTCAATCGATCCAAATGTAGTCTCCAAACTGGTAAGATTCAGCTTATTGTTTTTCAGACAGACATAATAGTGAAGGAGTGACGATATGTGCAAATTACTTCAACAATTTGGTCCTCTCATCGGGCGCTTTTTATTGTCTATCATTTTTATCATTGCCGGCTTCAACAAAATTACCGGATTTGAAGGCACCCTCGGCTACATGGCCAGTAAGGGTCTGCCTATGACGGAAGTTCTTTTGGTACTGACAATTATCATCGAACTGGGCGGCGGCATTATGATCCTGCTTGGCTGGCAAGCAAGGTCAGCCGCAACGGCTATTTTTCTGTTCCTGATTCCGGTGACGTTTATATTTCATCCTTTGTAATATGCTCATGGAACATTTATCTGGTCCAGGACCTGTTCCATGGCAAAATCTTTCAGTACAAAATGGTCTTTTTTAGTAATGAAATAAAAACGATCAAGTAAAATAAAAATCCTTCTTTTTTAAGTATCTTTATTTTAACCTAATCTTGAACACTTTTGGGATAATCGATCTAATTTAGAATTAGCTGTACCAAAACCGGATGCAAAAGAAAATTAATATTTTTAAGTTCTTTTATTTGAATTTTTAAATTTCGAATTTCCTTCAGTATACTTATTCATCTAAAAACCAAAGTTGGAGTCTATTTTTAAATATAGACTCAATTAGAATAAAATAATTGGCTACAAGTTTGCTAAGATCATACCTGTTTACACTTTGACATAATGAGTATTTTTTAGCTTAACAGTGCCTAAACTTTAGTTTAATTATATGGTAAAGATAATAATAGCTTTATTTCTATGGTTGCCTTTTCTTGAATGAAAGTAGTCTTTACATGTTTTAATAAGATAATTCTTGTATTCAATTTAAATAACAAACTTATTTGATCTTTTTGTAGTTTATAATTGTGCTACTACATCATTAATCACATTATCCATCCAATAAAGATGATTAAATATTCTCAATTCTTAGAGATTCCACAATGTTTTTTATATTTATAAAAAAGTTAAGTTACCGTGTGTTTAAATATCAATCTTCTTTCCTTTAAAGTTTGAAAACTATTGAAGCACCAAAGACATCAAAACAAAAACATTTTTGCCACCTGACTAAATTTTAGGTGTATTCATGCCTGAAAACAAGGATATTCTATGATTTCAAGAATTCAATTGCTGATTTTGTGCTAATATTTTAAGAAGTATTTGATTTTTTACGTATCTGCAAATTTGAATTATTAGATGTGGTTTCAATATCCTTGAGGCTTCTGTTAATTTACAATAACACATTTGCATTCGGTATCAGTTTAATATATATGGTAATCTATTTTCTATTCTGTTTAATCCCAACAGCACAGGAACAAAATTCACCGCACCTTGAATTCTCCTCAAGTAATAAAAAGAAACAAAATTGGAGACTAGAGATCAGATAAAATGTTTAAAAATAAAAATTCAGACAAAGTTGTAGACCAAAGATCAGAAATAAGTTGGATAATGGACATTAAGATATGTTTATATCAACAGAAGAAAATTATTTTTCTAATAATTCTAAAATTTTCTTCTAAATGAGAACTTGATTTAAATTGGTAACTGATCCAAATTTTGGGCTAAGGTGCAGCAAAACCCATAATTTGTAGAATTCTCCAAATTAATCTTCCTCCTCGCTCTATCCTCCAAGAATGTTTTTATGGTATCCTCTACTGGTGTCTGTGTTGAGAGAACTGGGCCCACTCTTTTCTTATTTTTTTTAACCAGAAGAAATAGGAGTTGTAGAAGCTGCTGAGGGTGAATTTGAGGGTTCTAAAATGTCAAATGTTGAAGAGTATTCTGGTCTTTTGGCTGCTGTTTGGAAGGGGGAATCGGTGTGGAGAGGGTGTGAAAGACTATGGCATAGAAACATTGAAGACTTAATAGGAGCATGCTTGTTTTGCATTGCGGATGAAGAACACGAGGGATTTGGAGGTGACTCAGGTTGCAATAAAGTTTGTGCTGCTACAAGGTATTTCTATGGCTGTCAAGGAGCTTTATACGTTTTTTCGTGCCGGAAAAAGGAATTTTTGGTTTGAATAATTATATGAAGATAGGGTTTTGATATAGTAAGGACACTCGGAAAGGTGGAAGCAGAGCATTCAGGATCTGGTGGAAGTATATGATATTTCTTATGAGCGAAGCTAGTAGTGGAGTCACCTTCAAATACCGTGAAAATATTTGAGGTAGCTGGATTACTTGGAGAAAGGTAGGTATTTGATTCTGTTGAAACAATAAAAGAGGAGGAGGTAAAAGTGGATCCAAAATAAGTTTTATCAAAATACAAATCAGGCTGAATTCAAGTAAAATCGCCATCAGACTCATTTGTTCTAATTTCCGAATTAGCCGAATTAATACCCTCCCCCCTAACTCCTCAAAGAGAGCGGATCCATTTCGGCTATATCAATCACGTCTCTAGGACTTGTGCTTACTTTTCCCACCAAGTTCCATCCCGATCTCCCCACTCTAAAGCGTTTTCCAAGATTTTAGGTTTCCCCCTCCAACTCCCTACAGTGTCATTGGATCCGGTCGAGATTTGAATAAGAGCTCTGAGACGTAATATCCTTCTAAATATCAAGTTTCATTAAGATCTGATCACCCGTTCATAAGTTAAAAATACCTCATTTTTATTTTTCCGAATTAACCGTCCCCCACGCCCTTCTCCCCCAGATGGTCGAATCATGGGAGGGACTATTTCTAATTTATTCTCTTCTGTTCCCTGATACGCCTGCCAAATTTAATCGTCCTAGCTTATCTGGAAAGGCCAAAACTAGCAAAACTGGGACAGACCGACAGACAGACAGAAATTGCGATCGATATATGACACTTGGTAAATACCAAGTGCCATAAAACTGCGGCAGATGAATAGAAAAGTCAACTTTTGGAAAAAATCAAGTATGCAACGAGTGTATACATTGGCCAGAATATCAACTCTGGATAAAATTGGCTGATAGTCGTACTGTCTCTGCCTCTTTTTTTAGATTTTGATCAGTTTTTGACCCAAAATAATGCTAGAACTAGCAGGCCATTATGACACTAGGTCTTCTGGGGTAAACACGGTGACGCATGTTCATCGCCCACTTGGCTCTATTCATAGTTTCACTCGGGGTTCATCCAATGAAGTTTTCTCGCTTTAAATCTTTCCTGTCCTTAAGCCTCTTCTGCTTCTAGTTCTAGCGGGTTCTACTTTTGGCCCAAGCTGGATTTAAAAAAAAGCGTTTCGCTCAACATCCATAAAACATGGCTTACCCTACGTTCAACAGAGCTTATTGCAATTAATAGCAATAATGTTTTAAACGAGCTTAATTATTGTGCTCTTATAATATTACGGCTTGAATATAAAAATTATTTGTTTTTCCAGAAAAAGTAAAAATCTTGCAAACTCATAGAACCTTTGAAATTAACCAAAAATATCGTTAACTTACCGCGATAGATAAATATACAAAGGAATTCTATCAAACAGTTCGTGGTAATGATATGTAAGTAAGGAGTGACTTTGCCCTATAGAAGCCGAAACTCTAAAAACCGGAATTCAAACAACAATAGATGCACCAAAAGAATTGGCTTTTTATGTTGATTCCAAATATGTAAAGTTCATTAAGTTTAATGTTAACCATCAAAGGCTATGAGCCTCAGAAAATTTGCTTGATTTTCGGAAAAGAAGGGAAACAACCACAAAAAGTCAAGCGATCTTAACAGAAAATCACATCGTCAGATTCAGTATATCAGAGAACCCTAATGTAGAAGTTTCAAGCTCATATTTTCAAAAATATGGAATGCATCACTGATGCGCGTTTAATTTTTTTTTTTTTTTTTTTTTGTTCTTCCTAGGGGTGATCGTACCGAACCAATGGTCGTAGAAGATCAGGAGATAGCTCGTTTGAACAGAAATCAAGCACCAGGTTCTAGCACCATTTTTAAGTGACCAAAACATTACAGAGGGCGCATATACCCCCTCCCATGCCCTTTTTACCCCAACGTATCCGATAAAAATTTTAAGATAGCCACTTAATTCAGCATAGTCAAAAGGTCCAATATATATGCCTTAATGTTGAAATGACCCTCCATAGTCCCTGGAGAGTGGTACCAATTCGCTCATATTGTTCACATATAGTAATCGTTATTGGGAAAAATGCAGAAATTTTTCGGATTAATTTTCTGCGGAGAGGGAAGGGGGTATTTTCCATAGAAAAATTTTCAAAAACAGACAGATATTAAATACAAAAAAAACAAGTTTTTTCTACTGAAAGTAAGGAGCAAAATTAAAAATTAACACGAACAGAAATTATTCTGTACATGAGGGGGGCTGCCACGTCCTCGTTTCAGGTGTTCTTCGCCGCCTCCGACGAGACGACGACCCGCTATGTCACTGCGCGGCTCGGCAAGAAGACCGTGAAAAGCACGTCCCGGACCCAGAGCAAGGGCGGGATCTCCCGCTCCACCAGCGAACAGGCCCGAGACCTGATGCTGCCGCAGGAGTTTCAGCAGCTCGATCGGGGCAAGCAGGTGGTTCTGGTCGAGGCCGCCCGGCCCGTGCTCGGCGACAAGATCCGGTATTACGAGGAGAACGATTTCATGGGGCGGGTGCTGAAGGCGCCTGATGTGCCGAAGGTCGAGATCAAGGGACGGCCCCGGCTCGCAGTCGTTGCGGATGCCGAAAAGCCCGATCAGCCGTCTCAGGCGGCTATCGATTTCTCGGAAGGTAATGCGCCGCCCCGACCGCAGCCGGGGCATGACGTGATGATGTCAGGCCCGACGGACATAGTCGATATCAACGGCAGCGATGCTGAGAACACTGGCGATGACGACCTCGACGCGCTCGTCGCCGCCGCTCTGGCGGATGATGGTTCGGATGGACTTGATGATCTGGTCGATGCGGCCTTGTCCGATACCAAAGCTGATGAACCAGAAGAGGCAGGCCTTTCGGAAGCCGACCTGTCCGAGCAGACATCACGGATGACGGCGGCCTTTGGCGTTCTCCTCGAAATAAACGATCCGGCAATCGCTGCGAAGCAGGCGGAACTGCGGGCTTTGCTTGATGAAACCGAACAATAATTGTGATTGTTTTATAGTAGTATTTAATCTACGCAGACGGACTACGGTTTTCCGATGATCGTTGCCGCCGCGACGCTCTGTATGCGATAGTGATGCTGATACAGATAACCCAAAGAGCGCTTGCCAGCCCCGAACCCGAATACTACCAATCTCAAACCCGCAGACTCTCGTTATGAACGAGGGACGAGCGGGGGGCAGGTCAGCTTCCGCCGCGCCGTCATTGCTGGGCGGCTGCTCCGCGTCTCGGGCCAGCTTCAGCGCGAGGGGCTAGTCATGCACCTCATCGCCCGTCGCATCGACGACCTGTCACCGATGCTCGATCGGCTCGGTGAGGCGGGCAGGGTGGATGTCTCCTCATCCAGGGCCGACGAAGTCAAGCGCCCCGTCCCGAACCGCGCTCCACCCCGCACTTGGCATCCGCGCGAGCAGGCGAAGGCGCTGTTTCCAAGAAGGGATTTTCATTGAACGACGTACTGATTTGTTTCGCAGTGGCAAAACAAGCCAATAGATGTGCTAATAGTCCACTGGCTTTAATCGCGCTGCAGTATTACTAGGACGCATGATCTATCTTGACCATCTTGCCAGCACACCAGTGGCAGCCAGCGTCGCGGAGGCGATGCAGGCATCGCTCTTAGAGCATCATGCTAATCCGCATGCTGCGCACGGCCTCGCTTGGAGTGCCCGTGATGAGATCGAGGCGGCGGCGGCACATGTTGCAGCGCTGATCGGCGTCAATCCGGGAGAGATCACCTTTACCTCTGGGGCAAGTGAAGCGAATAACTACGCGATTAAAGGCGTTGCCTATGCCGGTCGAGAACGGGGTGGTCATCTCATTGTCAGTGCTGTGGAACATGCCTGCGTTCTGGCGGCCGCGAGATGGCTCGAAAGGCAGGGTTTCGACCTAACGATAGTTCAGCCCGATACCAATGGCGTTGTTCCTACAGCTTCTGTAGCGGACGCAATCCGTCCGAATACGTTCTTAGTATCGGTTCAGCTTGCAAATAATGAAGTCGGCACCATTCAGCCAATCGGCGACATTGCGGAACTTTGTCGCGAGCGCGGGGTGGTCATCCATTGCGACGCCGCACAAGCGGTTGGAAAAATACCTGTCGATGCAAGCGCGCTCGGAGTCGATCTGCTGAGTATCTCGGGTCACAAATTCTATGGCCCGAAAGGTGTCGGGGCCTTGTGGATCGCGAGCGATTGTCCGATCCGACCAGAACCGCTAATTCATGGCGGTGGTCAACAAGGCGGTCGTCGCAGGATCTTTACAGCGTCCTGGTTCACGAAATCACCCACGGGCTGGGCATTGCCTCACTCTCCGATTCAACGGGGAGCAGTGAGATCGCGGCCAATGTATTCAGCACATTTGACGACTTTCTGCAGCGCGATACCGGACCCGTTGATCTATTTACCGCGGGGGGCACGTTTAACGGTGCCGCCGCAGATTTGATCAGTAATGATTTGTCCTGGACCGGTCCTTTGGCTGCAGTCGGTCACGGCAGTAACCCGCCGATTCACGCGCCGGGGGTATTTGCTTCGGGCTCATCGCTGTCCCATTGGTCGACAGCCTCTTCCGGGACGCCTGTCATGTTGCCTGCCATTTCGATGGGTGCCTCGATCCGAACCTTTGAATCCTGGGAAATCGAAGCGTTCAAGGACCTTGGCTACACCATGGCCATCCCTGTCGAGTTGGAAGGCTTTTCTATAGAATGATGGTTATTTCCGGGTGAGCAGCCCTGACCCGAATTTAACTGATCGCCTCAGTTTTGACAGGTACGCCGTTGACCGCGGCATTGCCTGTAAGCTCGTCCAGCATCATTTCGTCGGTGAGATCATTGGCGCTGGTGCCCGCATGGTTTTCGGCAATACTCAAGCGCGTGCCGGCGCGATCATGGCCCCAGCCGTGAGGCAGACTTACGGTGCCCGGCATCATGTCTTCCGAAGCCTCAAGAGTGACTTTTTCCTGACCAACCCTGCTGGAAAGATGAGCCCACTGACCGTCGCGAATCCCCAATCGTTCTAAATCGTCGGGGTGAATGAGCAAATTACAGCGGGACTTGCCTTTGACCAGGCGCTGGTAATTGTGCATCCAGGAATTATTGCTTCTCAGATCGCGCCTGCCGATCAGTAGTAAAGATGAATTCTCCCTCTGGCCTGCGATGGTTTCTTGAAGCCGGTCCAGATCACCCACCAAGGGTTGTGGCGCGCATTGAATTCGTTGGTCCGGCGTGCACAACCTTTGGGGCATGCTCGGTTTGAGCGGGCCGAGATCCAGACCGTGTGGATGGGCGGCAAGCTTGGCCATGTTCAAGCCGTAAGGACCCTGTTTGAGTCCAAAGTCCAACTGACGATGGGGCGGCAGGAAGGGTCTGACCTGATGCCCGGTTTGTGCTGCCATTGCCTGGGCAAGGCCTTCGAAAATTTCCCAATCGTGCTTGGCCTCTTCAACTTTGGGAAGCACAGCGTGGCTGTATTTCACTGTATTGCGGATGGCCAATACATTGAAGATGAGGTCGAAGTGGTCGTGCTCCAACGGTGGCGTGGGCGGCAGGATCAAATGGGCGTGCCGGGTTGATTCGTTCACGTAGAAATCGATGGCTAAATAGAATTCAAGGTCTTCCATGGCGCGATCCAACTGGCGACCATTGGGTGTGGAAAGCACCGGGTTTCCGGCGAGGGTAATCAGGGCACGAACCCTGTCCTTGCCTTCGGTCAACATTTCTTCGGCCAAAGCAGCGCGCGGCAATTCATTTGAAAAATCGGGAAGGCCCCGAACGCGGCTGGTCCGTTTTCCGAAATGGCCTGGTTTCCCGCCGGCGATGAGGTCTAAGGCAGGGGACGTCAACAGTGTTCCGCCTACGCGGTCAAGGTTCCCGGTCAACAGGTTTAATAATTGGATCATCCATTGACACAGGCCCCCGAATTTTTGGGTGGATAAACCCATGCGGCCGTGGACCGCGGCTGATGGCGCTGCGGCCAGCTCTCGTGCCAAACGTCGGATGACCTGTGCTTCGATCCCTGTAAAGTCCGCCATTTTTTCCGGAGTAAATACTTTGAATATAGTGGGGAGCTCTGCCAAGCCGGCGCTGAACTCGGACAACCGCCCTGAGTTCGCGAGTTTTTCTTCAAACAGGGTGTGGATCATGGCCGCCAGCAAAGCGGCATCGCTGCCGGGTCGAATGAAGTAATGCTCATCAGCAGCCTTTGCCGTTTCCGTCCGGCGCGGGTCAATAACCACCAACTTTCCACCTCTGGCTTGGGCGTGCCCCCGGCCGTGTGGGGCGAGCTGGCCACGAACTCCGCGCGCAACAAGGGCCTGGCGGGCGTGATCGTCCACGGTGCCATCCGCGACACGCGCGACATCGTCGAGCTCGGCCTGCCCGTGT
The DNA here is from genome assembly GCA_010016025.2 of Alatinidae sp. Z8VKAUB7J3. Classification (NCBI taxonomy): domain Eukaryota; kingdom Metazoa; phylum Cnidaria; class Cubozoa; order Carybdeida; family Alatinidae; species Alatinidae sp. Z8VKAUB7J3. The sequence goes on along the minus strand of JAAAKM020073195.1, from coordinate 4,364,986 downwards.
TCACGCGGGCGGTCAGCAGCAACGCCGGCGAGCCCAAGGGCTTCGGCGAGCTCGACGTCACGCTGCGTGTCGACGGCATCGAGTGCCGTCCGGGCGACTGGATCGTGGCCGATGCGGACGGTGTGGTCGTCGTGCCGCGGGCGAAGGCCGTCGAGGTCGCCAACCGCGCGATGTACTGCCTCGAGGCGGAGAACCGCATCCGCGCCGAGATCAACAGCGACGACGCGGGCACGCTCGCCCAGGTCGTCGACCTGTACAAGTGGGAGAAGAAGGTCGTCGGCGGCGAGGCCGCGCCTTCCTCCGAGACCGATGCCCCCGAGGAAGGCGCATGACCACCACGATCACGCTCAATGGCGAGCGTCACGAGATCCACGCCGACGCCGCGAGCACCGTCGCCGGTCTGCTGGGCGACCTGGGCCTGACCGCGCAGCGCGTGGCCGTCGAGGTCAACGGCGACGTCGTGCCGAAGGCCGACCACGGGCAGTGTGCGCTGAAGGACGGCGACGCCGTCGAGGTCGTCACGTTCGTGGGCGGCGGCGACAACGCGAACGACGCGTTCGCGGACGAGCCGCTCATCATCGGCAGCCACACCTTCTCCAGCCGCCTGCTGGTGGGCACCGGCAAGTACAAGGACAACGACGAGACCCTGCGCGCGCTGGAGGCCAGCGGCACGGAGTGCGTCACCGTGGCGCTGCGTCGCGTGGACCTGAAGCGCGAGGCCGGCCCGAACCTGCTCGACGCGCTGGGCGACCGCTGGACGTTGCTGCCCAACACCGCAGGCTGCTACAGCGCCGACGACGCCGTGCGCACCCTGCGCCTCGCGCGCGAGCTCGGCATCGCCGACCTCGTGAAGCTCGAGGTTCTCGCCGATCCGGACACCCTGCTGCCCGACGTCGCCGAGACGCTCGTGGCGCTGAAGACGCTCGTCGCCGAGGACTTCACCGTGCTCGTCTACACGAACGACGATCCGGTCACGGCCCGCAAGCTCGAGGACGCCGGCGCGGCCGCCGTCATGCCGCTCGGCAGCGCCATCGGTACGGGCCTCGGCATCCTCAACCCGATCAACATCGAGCTCATCGTCGGCCAGGCCGGTGTGCCGGTCATCGTCGACGCGGGCGTGGGCACCGCATCCGACGTGGCCGTGGCCATGGAGCTCGGCGTGGACGGAGTCCTGCTCAACACGGGTATCGCCAAGGCGCAGGATCCCGTGCGCATGGCCGCCGCGATGCGCGACGGGTGCATCGCCGGACGCAACGCCTTCCTCGCCGGTCGCATGCCGAAGGGGCGGCCCGCGCCCTCCTCGCCGACCTCGGGCCTGATCACGGGCTGACGCGATGGTCCTCGCGGAAGCGCTCACCGAGGCCGAGCTCCTCGACATCCTGCTGAAGAAGCCCGCGGCCATGTGGGGCTTCATCCTCGCGCGCTTCGGCCCGATCGCCGTCGGCTTCGGCCTGGCGATCTGGGGCTTCATCCGTCGGCAGGACCGCAAGCGCATGGGCCTGCCGCCCCTGCCCGTCGCGCGGGTGACCGTGCCGTTCGATCTCGGCCAGTCGGTCGCGCTGCTCGTGGGGGGCTTCTTCGTGGTGCCCGGCGTGCTGGCCTATTCCTCCTATTACCTGATTTTGATCGCCTACCAACTGGGCGGCGATGTTGCTGCGGTTACGTCCATGCGGCAGGCCTCGATCCCGATTTCGGTGTTACTGGGCGGGTTGTTCCTGCGCGAAGGCGCGATGCTACGGCGTTTCTGCGCTGCCGGGCTGCTGGCCCTGGGCATCGTGGTGATCGCATTGAGCGGGTGAACGAGGGATGGCTTTGCTGGAAGTAAGATTATGAAAGAATACGATCTGGTTGTTGTCGGCGCCGGAGTCCTGGCAACCCCTTGTGTGCTGCTGTAAACATTGGCATAAGCAGTAAGCCGCGATGAAGAGGAAAGGATGATCTCGTCTTTAAGTAGGAGGTTGGTTGCTTCCCGTTCAGTGCCCTCGCGCCAACCGTCCTTGGTCTCATAATAGCCATCGATCAAAAGTTGGTGATTCTCCAAAGGTAGCGATGCACTTAAATGGGGATGGGCAAAACCGAAACTGCCGCCGCGAAGGGTCAGATTCGTCTGACGGTTGACACCGGCAGAACGGGTCAAATAGTTGACCGCGCCCGAGAGTGCGCCTCTGCCGTACAGTGCGGAAACCGGTCCCCGAATGACCTCCACCTGGTCAACAGCGCCGATTGGCAATTCGGAAAGCAGGACCTCTTCATGGGCCGAAACAAAGGGAATGCCGTCGAGCAGGGCTAAGAACGTGTCATTTCCATGAACACCGGTCAAGCCGCGAATGTTGGCAGAAAGTGCTGCGGCCCCTGCACCGTCCCGGCGAATGAACACACCCGGGACACCCAGCAGTTCTTCACCGGCAACAATCGTGGCTTTTTCGGCCAGGTCTTTGCTTTCCACAACCGTGGCGCTAATGGGTAGTTCCTTGAGCTTGCGCTCTTGCTTGGTGGCCGTAACCACCATCTTTTCCGTTAAATTGTCATTACTCTTTTGCTGATCTTCCTGCGCAAAAAGGGGCAGGCAAACCAACACCATCCAAGCCACTTTCATGATTACCTCCAGAGAATTTTAGGCGTGAGGCATGGGAAAATTATTCAGGTCCTTCTCCGCGAGTGGTGTGTCGCGCCAACCTAATTCGACAGGCAAGTCGCGAATGCGTGTGCCACCTGTGCAGGGGAATGCGGCTGGCATATTGGGCACCAGCCCCGGCACAATGGCACGGACCACGCGGTAATTGGTCAAGGCCACATCGGGCGAAGTGATATCGGCATACAAAATCTCGAAACCTTTTGCTTCCAGAGGTTTTCTGTAAGACAAGAGGTTGTTGCTCCCTAAGACCGGCAATTGATCGAAGGTACGGGTGACCGGCGTATCCAAAATGGGTCTTACTTTTTCCACCGCGCGTGGATCGAGAAAGAATTGCTGCTGAAGCATGAGGTCGTCCACGTCGCGAAAATCGGCACGAAAGGCATCCATGTAGGAGCGATCTTCCCGCCAAGGCCGATAAGATACGGACAATAAGTCCCAATCCTCAGAAGAGCGGCGCAAGGTGCTATCGGCAAGAACCAGATCCCGGCTGCCCTCCTGTAAAGTCAAGGCCTCGGTGAGTGCTTTCCGCGCTGCTTCTTCAGGATTGGCCCGGCAACCGAAACCAATGTTTAAAAAGCCGTGGCGCGTGTTCTCCACCACAGCCACAATTACCGGGATCCGAAATGGATTATCCAGATGAATGTAGCGGACCCGTTGTTCTTCTCGATGGGGTACTCCATCCCATAAACTCTGAAGGGCTGCGGTTGGCGCAATGGCCGGCAAGGGTTGGGCGTTGTACCACCAAACCATGGTGATATCCCGCTCCACGAGTTCCCGCAATGCACCGACCAAGGCGTGCTCCAGGTTTTCGCCAGCGGCCATGCCCGGGGTATAAAGGTAATTGGTAATCGGTTGCTCGAAGGTCTCGCCCATCCAGTTGGCGTATACCAGGGACAGTGGCAGCAGGCAGGGCTCATCGTTGGTTAAAGAGTACCCCTCCACCCAATGAACTTCTAAATCTCTGGTAAAGGGCACAAACGGGCAGCCAGGTTGTGCCAGCATTGTTTACGAGATGCGAATGCGGGGCGCGGGGTCTAGGCAGCGTCGGTTATGGCGATTGAGTTGGGTGAACGATCCTTTAATGGTTTGGACCCCCGGCAAACAGTTGCCGCAGTACCGCTCCAGTGCTTCGCCCAACGAAGCGTTGCGCGCGCCTACCTGATCGTGAAAAGTTGAACCGCCCACAAATAAGTCGTTGCCCCAAGGGTAAATACGGCTGAGATCGGTGCAATGGGTAAAAAAAGGAAATCAAATACAAAAACAAAAGCAAAAGCAAAAGAAAACGGAACTAAAAAAGTTTAACAAAAGTGCAACCAAATTATAACTATACAAAACAAGTACGTTCTCTATTGAAGCGGTCCGTAATCGGGGTTTTGCAAACGATGTATTGATTTCGCGTTGATGTAGCAAAAAAAAAACAAACTTTTACAATCAGTTAAAGATAAATAATATGAAGATGATGAAGGTACCATTGGTTAAGGCTTTTGCTAAATCAAAGTTTTCATGCTATATAGATCCTATGTTGCAGAAACCAAAGAGTTCATCATGAGAAGTCATGAAGAACACGCAATTGATTACTCTTCTCGAATAGATAACGATGAAACTGCATTCATAATGTAGAACTGCTAACTTTGCTGTTGGTACGATGCCTACGTTACATCAGGATGCTGAAATTGGATACAGTTGCAAAGAAGATATCAACAAGGAGTGTAGATATTGGAACAAGCTATTTCCTACGCGTGTCTACATAAACTGTACCGTGACTCTCATTAAAAACGTGTTTTTAAATCATTTTCTTTCATTTCAATGAATTGC
>JAAAKM020073195.1:4265807-4360526 GCA_010016025.2 Alatinidae sp. Z8VKAUB7J3 | reverse complement strand
GTACCGTGACTCTTCCCTTGTACAGTAAATAAAGCGATATCACTTGCAACATTGCGGCTGTGGCATCGTAATCAACTCAGTGATAGAGAGCATTCTGTTTATCGAAGGGAAAAATAAGGGAAAGATACTGATCATGCGGCGATATCGCAAGGGTATTCCAGGCATATTCAAACCCCAAAGAAACTCGTCTGTTCTCTTCAGTAGCAAGGTCACGTGACTGCAATATACATACAGAAGTTTTCAGTGCTTCAATTCTGAACGAGATCCTTAGCACTCTTTAAGCAATGAAACTTTGTTCCTCCCAAACTATAGCATTTGGAGACGCCAAAATAAATAATATCTAATCATAATAGTTTTATTTCTGAAGGCGTTAAGAGCCTTTATAGAGAAAAATATATTGCCAGGAAGGGTAAAGGCATCGTATTTTATGTAAAGTTGAAGAGAAAGAAGTCAAGCTACTTGGAACATGTAGCATAATCGTTACGTGTAGAGTGACAGCGGTTACGTACACAGGGCTCCAGTTTTCCTAAAGTTACTCTTTTTTATTCTCTTTGGGCAACAGAACAATGTTGTGGCATTTTGGTAATTGGTAACTGGGAAGTAGCAGTCAGCAATTTAATGAGAACTTTCTAGTCAGCTCATGCAATAGCATAATTAAGCAGAATAAGCGTATTTTGTGTATTTAAATTTAGAACTTGTGGTATGGTATCAGTATAATAGTAGGTCAAAATTAGGCGTAGATCAGATCAGCGCCAGCTATCTGGTTAAAGCTGTGACAGTGTACACTGTAGGATGGTGAGTCCTTTTCATTTAACATCATCACAATATCATATTCTAACGCTAGTCCTAGTTCTTGTTGTTGTTCTGTCATTGCCATGGAGGAGTACCTCCATGGTCATTGCCTATGTCACGCCATTTTACTACAGTGGCCTCGTTTGCAGTCTAGATACAGTCTAGATGCAGTTGTCTACTGCGTATCTGCTGACTCATTCTGAGAGCTACATTTAGCAAGCGATGCAACCTTCAAATCGCAGAGATTTTAGACTTGTTTGCGAAACTCATTCAAAGGAAATTCAAAACGTTTTGAGAAAGGTTACAATGGGAAGGATCGTGAAATATAACGAAAGACCGATTATCATGAATTACATAAATGGAACTGTGAGAAAATATTTCTTGTAACTACGGAAACCACATAACTTGTTGGTAAGTGTCCTAACGACACTGGGGATGTAAAGAAATAATTCAATAGAATTAGAATCCGGAAATTGATAATCTTGAGCTAAGTATCATTCCAACATTAAAACAAAGTAGACCATAGTGAGAAAATCAAGGCACAATTTTACTTAATTGATCTAAAAAGATCGTGGTGAACAACAGCAAAAATATCAAATTCACTAATATTTAAATAGTGATTTCTTTAGAAGCAATTATTAGCAAGAACTGTTAACAGACCCCGTGTTCTTTTACTTGTCCGATTACTTATCTGACTAATCCAAGCGTGTTATGCAGCGTTTCCACTTCATGATGGCAAGTTTACCGTTCGGATGGACCTAAAATCCGCGAAAGTCCGACGACTGAGAACAAAAATCCGTCAAATTTTCCGTTAAAAAAAAAAAAATCGTAAAAATCCATGACAAAAATCTGTTCAAACAGAACTCTTGTGGTAAGCAGTTGTTACAAGCAAAACACTGTGCTTTTTTGAAACACTTCCTAGAGTTCAGTGCTTCCCTCAAAAAAGATTTCACCAGATCCGTGGGCATTCAAAGGAGAAAAAAGGGCTAAAACTTTCATTTATTACCCCTTGAAAAAGGTACGACATAGATCTTCTAGCCCCTTTGGCAGCTTCTTACAGGCATAAAATGCTACTAAATGTATCATATGGCTGCTACACTTTACACAGGTGATCCAGGGATACTCTGTCTTGATCCTGCTGAAAACGGAATAGTCGGAGCAAAAAATGGTGCTGCAGGTATCCGAACAGCAGCCGATCCAATTCTCGAGTGGTATCTTTCTATCTTTGATAGCTTTCTCAACAAGCTCAAAGACTGTCTCTGCATTTGAGTCAGGACATTCGATCATGTCCAGCAGGTCAACTTCTATTTCAAGTTCTGAGCTGCAAAATATGACGGCAACAGAAAGCTGTTTCACCACTCTGACATCAGTTGTCTGATCGACAATGACCGTGAACTGAGTTGACTGAAGTTTTTCGCAAAGTATCTCATTAAAATAAGGTCCTAGTCCTTGACGAACAACATTAGTTGCTATCTGTTTTCCAGGAGCAATCTTTTCAGTTACACACTAATTTGGCAGGCTTTTCACAAGTGGTACTAGCTTCTCTATCAGGGAGAAAGCCAAGTCATTCTCGACAAGGAAGGCAACCAGCTTGGTTTCCGTAGTCTCAACGTCTTTACGATCAACTGCAAACACGTGATTAATGGGGACAGTGGCTTTTTTCGCAGAGTCTATACTCCTCACTAGTTCCTGATGCTTTGCAGATTTGCATGTTTACCAAGTTCTGTTTTTCCACAAATAAAGCTCTTTACAGTACGTACAAAATCCCTTTTCGTCACTGGCTTTACCTCTTGCAAGCCAAGTTAAAAACTCACGCAGTCTGAGCCAACAAGACTGAAACTTGGACCTCGATCGGACATATTTTTTCTTAGCTGAAATTGATTCTCTTCTTCTTCTCCTATATTCTTCGCTATCTTATTCCATCGCACTAGCTCCATCTTCACCATCGTTAGTATCGGACTCAGTGTCAACTATGTTTGAAGACATGGCAGCTATACTTTGTATCTAGATAAAATAGGCTACTTAGGAGTGTGGAGTGTATTCTGACAGTTACAAGGACACAGGAGGAAAAAAGCTGCATTAGCTACTAAGAAGTATATCCGGTCAAAGTTGAACTGCCATTAAAGCTGAGCCCCATTGCAAGAGACAAATCCGCAATGAGTATATACATTTTACAATTTTTAGAAATAGGTCTAGTTAGCAAAATCAGCAAACAATTGTGACGTTAATTAAAATGTAAAAACAAAATTGACGAGAGTAAATTATGCTTGGAAAGTTCTAATATAAAATGCATGGAATCCTCTTCTTTGTTCTTTCCCTGAAGAATATCCCAATTTTTTTTTTTACCAAAATCAGTACTAATAGACCAAAATCACACTGAAAGATCCTATATTATTTTGATGATTAAAACATTAAATAATTTGACATATTTGCAAAAGCGATAGGCCTATTTTGATAGTCCCATTTGTCCTGAGCTTTCAAACTTTTCACAGGTGATACTTCACCTAATCCTGCTACAAAGAAAAAATTATGCTAGCCTGTATTTGTTATAGTAGCTCAGGTAGCTGACTACACAACAGCTGATTCGAATAGATTATAACTAGGCCCTACAGCCTAGCTTGTCAGCTTTATCAAAATGCGAGAGACATTGTGTCACATTCAGAGCAACATATGCATATCAACACGAAACACCCCTTTCCACACAACAACAAAAGACACCTTAGTTGAATGTGAAATAATAAGTTTGAACCCAGAATACTTGCCACCCCCCCCGCCACTGCCCGTGATCTCTTTTAGTTCTTTTTATTCCTTTAATAAATCAATTGTATGTACTATACCACAAGGAGAATGCACTGCACTAACCATATCTCGTTAGGCCTTTTTTTACATACTATTTTGCTCGGGGAAACTGCCCCTTCCCTCTCCCCCCAGCAGAATCGTATGTGACCTCTGCTACAGTGTCATGACAACGGCTTGCGTGAACAGTAACGTTCACCATTATGCATCATCGCGATATGAGACATGAACAAGGCAATTAACCACTAATGGATGTATCGTGAACTTATCGTCGCTTTTTTGAAACGTTTAGTGTTTTCTAAAATGGTTTTTATGAACTCGACCGTATCAGGAGGCGTTATACAGCATTTATGTCGCTTTCAGCTCTGTAACTTCTTCGTAATTTCTCCTCCTGTTCTAGATCACTACATAACCTCTGCTTCAAATGAGGTAATCTATTCATTAGATCTAGATGAAACTCAAAATGTGGAAATGGGACAAGTAACATGTTACTATAGTACTACACTATAGTGCAACCACACCTCATCACATTATAATGGATTTTTTACACCACATTACATTACGCAACATGCCACATCACACCACACTACACCATCACGCCTCATCATATCATCCACATCATACCACATAAACGCCACTTGATACCCAATCTCTTCATACTGCGTCACACAACTTTAAACCACATCACTTCACACCACGTCATTCCATACACACCACTTGATACCAAACGTCTTCATATTACGTCACTCCATTTTACACCACACCATGTCACACCACTTTACACCATATTAACTTCATCACATCCACCACATCATACCAAATAAACTCCTCGTGACACCCAACCTCTACACACTAAGTCAAAGTACTTTACACCACACCAAGTCACACCATATCAACCTCACCACATCTACCACATCATACCACATAAACTCTACGTGACACCTAACCTGTTCACATTAAGTCAAAGTACTTTATACCTCACCATGTCACACCATATCAACCTCACCACATCTACCACATCATACCAAATAAACTCCATGTGACACCCAACCTCTTCACACTAAGTCAATCTACTTTACACCACACCACGTCACACCATATCAACCTCACCACATCTACCACATCATACCACATAAACTCCACGTGACACCTAACCTCTTCACATTAAGTCAAAGTACTTTATACCTCACCATGTCACACCATATCATCCTCACCACATCTACCACATCATACCACATAAACTCCACGTGACACCTAATCTCTTCACACTAAGTCAAAGTACTTTATACCCACCATGTCACACCACCTCACACTATATCAACCTCACCACATCCACCACATTATTCCACATAAACACGACTTGACACCCCAACTCTTCACACTACATCACACCACTTTACACTACACCGTGTCACACCACGTTAAGCCATATCAACTTCATCACATCATCCACCACACCATACCACATAAACACCACGTGACACCCCGCCTCTTCGAACTAAGTCAAATACTTTACACCACACCATGTCACACCACGTCTCACCATATCAACTTCATCGTTGATCTCCAGTTGCTGCAGTTTGGCATACTTTTAGTACTACCTTTAAGAGATGAAATGGTAAGAAAAAACGTTTGTTTCTTCATATGATAGTCTTTGAGATATTGATCCAATTGTGTACCAAGGTCACAATACAGAGTGCCTTTTCAAAGAAAGTTCTGTGAAATTTCAAATGTTGCCTTGAAATTAAGCGAAGTTTAAATAACGAATATCAAAATACATCTTTCTGTGTAAAGTACTTGAGTAAACAATGAACATGTAGACAAAGACATAACATAATAGTTGTAAAATAATGAAGTTGTTTTAATGATAAATCCCGACTACTCAATAACAATTTTGGAAAAAGAGATCTTTTCTTGTTTTTTTAATTTTATACTACCAGAGTGGTAGTGTTTTAGGAAAGTTGAAAGTTTTTATTGCAACATCTGCTGAATATATCGATCAAAGCACATTTAAAGCAATAAGAGCCTAGTATAAAATGCTCGAGGTATTGGATTACTGTCAGGAAAAAGTTTTAAGAGCCTTTTCATCCGAATTGCCATGTTTTATTAAATTTGTTTGTACAAGTAAGGGATGTTGACGAGGGTTACAAAAAGAACAGCAAATAAGACATAGACCTCCCTTATCCGCAAAGTTCCGAAAAATCTTTGATTCTGCAAAACCAGCAGGAAAATACGTACCATGCATTGGTTAAGAGATAAAAATCACAGCATTTGTTGTTTTTGCGACTAAACTACTAACACAAAGTATATTTCTTTTTCAAGATTAGCTCATCTTTAACATATTAACTGTTATTTACAATTTGAATTTAAAAAATATTAGACTAAGAAGTAGTTTACGGATTTTTGTAACTTCCTGCGTAGTTAATGACGATGTGTTAGGTCTTCCATATGCATATCATTAAGAAGAATGTCAACTTTTTTCTCAGTTGGTACATTAACCCCTACCATCAGGCTTTACACGCACTAAGCAGATTACTAAGCAAGGCATTATCACCTCTTTATGTTTGACTTTAAAATAACTGAACCGAGACATTCAAAACCTTTTGAATTATTTTACCCTTAACTTTAAGATTTTTTTCATAATGCGATCATTCAAAAATGATATTTTATTCTTCTTATTAATTTATGGGATAAAGATAGTAAATTTTCTGGATTAATAACTTAGTTAACTTAATGGATACAAAAATATTGCGTCCATTCATCTTAAAGCCAGATAAAGAATTAGCGTTTGAGTTCATTGTAAGATAAATGATTTCCTGATTTCCTTATTAATCTATAAATTTATAAAAAATTCATTTATTTAAACTTTTTTTTCCGCAACACGCTAAAATTTATAATTATGTTACTTCAGTCAAAACTTTTGAGTTTTTGTACATCGTTTCAGGTGAAAGGGGAGTGGCGTTAACCCTGACAAAAGCTTTGTAGTGAGCAATTTAAAAGGGTCTTAATATAGACCCAGTCTAATGTAGAAAAAAGATTCCTTTACTGTATAACACGCTTCATTGTCTACACCTACTTTTATATTTTACAGGCATTAACTTTGTATCATAGAATGTGATGCTTTACCAGTAACATGAAAGCGGCCCTGTTCCCTTAATTAGTGTGTCCAAGAAGCTTAAAATCCTCAACATGAGTGACACTGATCAATAAATATATTTTTTGTTTTTTTTAAATATCTTTAAGTTGGGCTAATCTCTATTCGTAACCTTTTCCAAATCAAGCAGGGCAATAGACTCGTGATGCATTCAAGTAAACTGAAAAATTGTGCACGGGTTTGTTTTGTTATTGCAAAAATTTCCTTTCTGTAAACACGTGATGATACTTGGCAGAAATAAAGTTGTATAGTTTGCTTTTTAAACGAATATGATAGAATGTCTTCGACAAGCTCCATACTTATATAGATACATTATGGGCGTAAAAATAGCGAAACACCTGTGTGATGCGACTCCGAAAAGCTAAATAGGAGCAAGAATATTTATCCAATTGAATGCAACATCTCGCAGTGTAATGTCTTCTCGTATCTTCTGCAGATGCTTTGGAAAACAAGCAAATTCATCCAATTGCATGAAACATCTCGCAGTGTAATATCTTCTTGTATCTTCTGTAGATCCTTTTGAAAACAAGCATATTCATCCAATTGTATGAAACATCTCGCAGTGCAATGTCTTCTTGTATCTTCTGTAGATGCTTTTGAAAACAAGCATATTCATCCTATTGCATGAAACATCTCGCAGTGTAATGTCTTCTTGTATCTTCTGCGTTACGATTACCAAACTTCTGTAAACTGTTGCACGGAAATCGAAGGGCAAAGGGGAGCTGTTCTTCTCCAATAGTAGAAGGGTGAGACTCGGGCGCTGCGTTTCTCATCCGGGCACTACCATTAATACATGAACGTAAATAGTAAGTTAGTTTAAAACAAGGTCTTCTAGTATAACCAGTAGCTTCTTACACACCATAGGCAGCTTAAGGTTCTACCCTTACTGTACAGTTTTGGTTAAATTTGAAGTTTTCCATAAACAAACTATTTCACATGTGCAACAGATAAGAAAATTATGGTAGTTTGATTTACTTATAAACAAAGAAAATTTTTAGTGTTGTTTCAATCTCTTTTAATTACTTTTAAAAGTATTTAAATTTACACTTATTCTTTTAAATTTATGTTAGTATTGTGTATCAATATCAATCTACTTTCAACAAGTGCTGCCAGGGCTATTCTGATATATAACATTATCAGATGTTAGTCCTATATTATAGAGCTTGTCAGAGATTTCCATATTTAGATAGTTTAAACGGGTAAGGGCAATTAAGGCTCCAAAACCCCTCCAATCTTTAAGGAGAAGAAGTTTAAAGAAATTTGAAGGAAATATCCCATACGTGACACGAATGCATATTGTGTTGGAAGGTATCATCTTTGACAACTGATATCTTATCAATTGTGGGCTCAAAAGCAAATGAGAATAACAACATGTTTGTTATTACATAATAAAGTGGTATATAATTGCTGGATGTTATCTACACATAGATTCTTTGATAAGACTGAATAAACTTTTGTCTTAGTGCAAAAACTGTGGGAATGCAATGTAAAGCATCATTTACAACGTTTCTACCAGTGCTCGATAAGAGATGTTGGACAAGTTACTCAAAGTAGTACAGTAAACAAATGACAATTACTTTTGGAGATGAAGTTCCGTTTAAATATCCTACCCTATTTATATTTCAAGATTGTTGCTGCCAGTCACACCCGTTAAAGATAATGTCTTTTTCAAACGAGGTTTGTAAGCACTCGTAAATAGTTAGCTACTATTGTCACTTCACAACAAGATTAAGAAAATCATCCCCAATAAATGCAATAATACATTTTTACTTTTGGTCACCGTAGAGAGAGTTTTCCAAACGATGCAGAGTGCGCCCACGAGGATTATAGGGCATTCAAAAAATTACTTTAACGATAGAGAAATGTCACGAGCTGAATCTACCACTTTTGTGAAAAATTTTCTCAAGTTCCTTTCACCACAGTGAGATGTGCATTTATCTTAAAGTCATTGTAAGGTTTTCAGGAGAAAGTAGTATTCATTGTTTTTCCTATTTACAGTGGGATGCTTGAGGTAATATTTTGTGTCAACATGTTATGTGTACAAGTTAACTAATTTTTACAAATGCTGGTAATGGCTTGAAAAGTCACACACGGTTGTAAGTAAGTACAAACCGTCCGCACATGAGTATGATCTTGAGAGATGACGTCATAAACTCAGAGAACAAAGATTTCCGAGGTCGGTGCCTTATGACTTTGACAACTTGCTTAATATGCACAAAGAAAATGTTCAAAACTTCTGTATAAGTAAATCCTAGGGCCTATAAACAGAGTAAAATGTACTTTGCGAGTTGCTAGGGAGGGTCTACTTGCTAGACATGAAGAGAATATACATTCTGTTCTCATTATTATAATTCAGTGGGATTATTTTAAACATTTCTACCTGATAGATGTACATCGTAAAGAATAAAATCGTAATCGTCATCGTAAAAACATACATACATACATACATACATACATGCATACGTACATACATACATACATACATACATACATACATGCATACATACATACATGCAAACATACATAGAAACATACAAACATAGGCCTACATAAATACATACAAACATACACACATGTCAAAATACGTACATACATACCTACTTTCATAGATTTAAGTCGAAAGAAATGCTAAGATTTTTAGAGCTAATGTGGAATTAAGCCAGAAGCCATTTCGTTTTGACTATGAGCTCAACAAGGGGCTTACTACGGACCTTGAGCAGATGGCTGCATTGATGGACCTGCAGTCTGAAATCCCTTTATACCATCTTAAATAAGCACCTGTGGTTGGTGTCCCCTGTTTAGTCTAACGTACAATAGGCTGAAAACTGAAGTACAGTAGCGCCTTCTACAATTTGCGACAGTATATTTTGATTTAAAGTTCATTCAGTGATGTTGTGGACTTTTCCATTGAGGGAGCGCGGACCGAAACAAAAGTTGGTCCCTTCATCCTGAAATTGAATAATTTCCGTACCCGAGAAACCGGGTAATCTTGAAACAGCGAAAGTAGTTTAAGATCTAGTAGAGCATGCGCAGAGCGATAATTACTGAAGATCTAAAACATGATGGTTCGGAAAGTTTAAAAAAGAGATAAGAACCTTAACCTAGGCTGCATATCTTGAAATAATACTTACCTCCAAGGCTCCAAGTAGGAAATCATTTTCGGAGGCAAGGTTAGACTTCGCAGCAAAAATTTCACAAGTAATCAAGGCAACAGTTCATGGTGGTTATCAATTTTCAGGCACATGTGCTTGATTTGTTGATAGTCTCAATCAGTTAAAATGGCTTCGCATTCTTCATTTTTTTGTTTTGTCTTTGGCCTTGTTTGCCCCGAACCCTCGCACACACTTTGGAAAACGCATCTGAAGCCCTGTTGCCATGGCATCCAGGTATTGTTACAATACCCTTCATTAGAACTTACACAGGAAAGAAATACACCTTTTTTTAAGTAAGAATCAGATAATTTTTGCTGAAGGTGTTCAAATTTTTTTCGGTTGCAAGCAGGCTCATTTGTTCTTATTTTGCTCTTACGACGGCTTCTGCCAACGGTTTGAATCGAGGAGTGTGGCATCAATTGTTTGGTATCCGTTGAACCCCCCCCCGGGAATTGCCCCGTACTGTAACAAGAAACTCAGGGAGTACATTATTTCATTTAGTGACGGTTTATCGGACTACATAAGAGCCGAAGACATTGATGGTGTTGTACTAATTTTGTTGTAACCCACTGCGCAACAAAATCTGTTGTTTTGAGTTTTCATCCAGCCTGGTGTTGTTCTTAACTGTTCTTAACGTTTTGACAATCCGAGCCTCAATGTTCTTACTAAATTTGCTCTTACTAAAAAAGAAGTAGGGTGTTTTTGACTTAAGATATGACAATTTAAACACAGTCTTTCAAAGAACAAATCGAGTAACTCAGATTTATTGAGTAACTCCAATTTAAACTTGAACGTAGCAGCGTGGGATTAAGACGGCTGCAGGCCTGGGACCCTCTTGAAAGGGAGGCCGTCTTTCTAACACCTCTTATTGCATATCAAGCTTTTTATTGATAGAACAGTTTTAGGTAGAAACAAACTGACGCAACTCATCAAGAAATTTAACGTCTGAGTCATCTGGATAGGACCTGAAGAGTTGCTGTGCTGCGGCCCGAATCTCGTCTGAAGATAGTTCTTCCAGATGGCTAAAAACATCTACATTGGCTTGATATATCTTTGAATTCCTGCAGTGTTATGTTATGCTAGAAATAACCGTAGTTTTTGGTCGAGAGAAGCTATAAACTGATCATTAACAGACAAGAACCTCTTTATTTTGAATTTTTGTTTTCAATTATGTAACTGAAAGTATAAATAACAGCTTCGGTTTGTTGTCTACGGATAACATTGTTTACCTTTTCAGGATAGTCATGCCTGACGTGCTCAAACTGCAAACCCCTTACTGGTGGGAGGTCTCTGATTTTGGGTGATCCAGGGCCCCGGCCCCCTTGGTCCTTTCCTTACTCCGGCCCTGGGACGTGCGAAACTTGATTTGCAAATGATGTCAAAAGCAAGTGCGAGCATGTGCAACACAAGCAATAGCGACAGCAACGATGGGACCCTGAAAGTCTTTAAAAGTTCTCCCCCGCCCCCCCCCCCCACCCTCCTTACACACACGCAGACTCACATAGACAAACTATCAACCACACTATCGAGTTAACGAGGGAACACTGTCTACTCGACTTCAATTAATTTTAAACCAGAAATTTAGATCCCAAAGAGAAATACCGTACAGGCCATGGGAAATGAGTTAAAACGTCTGTAGTTTTGCATAGCTTGAAATATGGTTATGTTATGGGATCATCAAAAATGGTATCAGACACGGTACCTACTACTAGGTACAGGGTGTTTTTTCATTGTAATAAAGATTGTAAACATACCAAGCAAAACAAAGTTAATAATCTAAATTGTAAAATAGTAATAGTAAACATACTAAGCAAAACAAAGTTAATAATCTAACTTGAAAATTTCATATTTGTGTAGTCTAGGAAACATAAAAATGGTGAGTACATAAAACAGGCGTATGATGAAGAGAAAGAGCTCAAATAAGTTTGTGTTTTGTTACGGAAACATTTTTTTTTTACTTGCTTATATTTATGCATGTTGGGAATAGCTACGATATGAACTTCATATCAAACAATTTTTCTTTCTTCTTAAGAGCTCGCATTGCCCTCCAAAGTTAAAAGTTAAAACGTGATCAAAGTATGATTGATCCAGCTTTAATTCATTTTCCGGATTTAAACATATAAATTTGTAAAGAGAGTTCTTGAAAATCAACATAAAGACGAACAGTGGTAGAAATTTTTAAAACCATTTACTTGATTCTGCCTTTTTAAAAATTATTACAAGCGTATGTTTCCCCTGAGACCTATTTCTATTTTCTTGTGAATAAAGCTACTTTGTTAACTTGCAGCAGTTTCCACTAAAACTAGTTTCCTCTAGTTACCTCATCGTGGGCTATTGAGAGAAGTTTCTTTGAGGGCAAAATTAAATTTGAGGGTCTTTACTTCAGAGGTGCAATGCATGTAACTGACGAACAAAGTAGGCATCTGTTGTTTCTTG
Source organism: Alatinidae sp. Z8VKAUB7J3 (assembly GCA_010016025.2). NCBI lineage: Eukaryota > Metazoa > Cnidaria > Cubozoa > Carybdeida > Alatinidae > Alatinidae sp. Z8VKAUB7J3. Next base: position 4,348,196 of record JAAAKM020073195.1, on the reverse strand, counting down.
ATGACGTCACCCATTTCTATTATGTCATCATTTCTGCCCTCTTGATAATCTATTGCAATCCTTTATTTTCACTCTACTTTCATTCGCACCATCTTACCGGTTCCATGGGCCTCATCATGAAATGCTGTTTATCTTACCTCTACTTTGAAGTTTTAGTACGCATAATCTAAAATGTATTTAAATTTATTTCACCTGTGCCATATCCAGCAAACCTTTTAATGCTTCACAAATTCGAAATTTAACTTCTTGCTATTTTATCTTAGAAACCTTACGTAATGCTGGGATAAGTCAACGATCTGCAAGACAGTGGTTGTCAGTCTGAGACTGACTTAAAATGTTGGCTGTCGTCACTCTATCCTAGAGCTTTCTAAAATAATAATGATATAAAAATAATTTTTTTAAAGTTCATTCATCTGTTTCCTTTCCTACGTCAAAATACATCGGTTACTCTCTTTACAGGTATAACAGATCTAGATGATATAGTATATGTTGTTACCATACAAGAAGATCAGGATTAGGCCAATTACTGTTCCGTTTACAAAAGATGAAATATGTAGATCTAATAATACAAGAAATAACCTTAAAAATTAAATAATCAGTATTAGGAACACGAAGTTCATTAAGCATTAATAGAAAGGATCTACTATCCTTTTCCATACCACCTATGGCACTCATACTCACATTAATAAAATTAACATTTCATAATGTGATTCCAGATCTTTGCATAATCATTCATATTTCATATTTTTGCGGTTCCAATTATTTTGTATGTTAGTTTCAAACCCTACAGTGAGCTCAATAACATAAGGCTTGCATTGAGATTTAATAATTAGCTCTGGGCAAAGATCAGGACTAGTAATGATATATGGAGACTGACATCCAAGTATAACAGCAAAATATTTCCATCTCTTTGTTAGATGAAGTAATAAAATTAGATAAAATTTTGAGAACAGAATCGTGCCTCCAATAATAATAATATCTATAATGATGATCATAATGATGAACTAAAATCAATTCTAATTTATTCAATCTGTGCCACATCCTACTAACTATGGATTTCAAGCAAAGTCTCTTCAAAACGGTTACCGGATTCAAATTTTGGTTCATATTGTTTAGTTCTCGAAAAAGACGTAGATATATCGGTTGTGTCTTATCGGGAAGCAAGGCAAATCCACACACTGTTACAGTTTCCATTGTTAACGCACGGATTGTTAACAGTTGAGAATATATCAGAGGAGCTGTGTCAAATGTTCCATCTATAAGCAAAGGTGACTTTCCTCCAACAAAGTTAGTTTTTCCGGAGTTATGAAGAATGAAATTCTGCTTGCATCTCCAATGTCCCAAGCCAAAAAAGGTCTCCCATCGGTTGTTGTTAAATAATTTGGTGGTGAGGGGTTCGGTATATTGTCCCGAGTTAAAGGGACAGGCAATGGGTTATTCACCATCTGCCTTTCCCGTCGAATATTCCGACGAATTGTATCAAAATTGGGAAGTTCAGCAGCTACTGCAGCTGCATCCCCAATTCCTGCAGTTGTATTGGCTAAAATCTGCTGCCCAGGCTGTTGTGTTGTTTGAGCCAGTTCTTTCACCTCAGCAGTGACTTTACGTGCATCACAGCGAGCTGGCTTTGGTGCGTGCATATGAGGAACTACAATGACAATTTGCTGGGCGTTAATTTTAACGCGTCCTCTGCAGCCTTTCTATGGTCTTCTTCTCTCACATTCGTAGGATTCCCAGTCATTAGCCAAGCTTTTTTGTTTCACGTATGCATATCCTTGATGTAGAAACTTATTTATCCCTTGTGTCGTCTTTGTAACTTCCATAACGAAGCAACTCAGAAACCAATTTTCTCAAACTTCAACAAGGGGCCGTGGCAAAACTGGCATTCAAAGGCTTGGTTCAATTTCGCCGGCCGCATAAAAGTTTTGCAGGCAGTATGGGGTATGGGGTATTGATGTTTATGTAATCGTTATTTTAACATCAAGAGTATTCATTATAACAGGAAACCAACGTTAATTACAACAAATTAACGCGTAGCAAATTATATTAATCCGCTCTGCACACCTGTGTCCCAGTTTGTTATGAATCCCTTGGTCATAGTTTGGAGCAGGGTTGCCATAATAGCCTTTTTCAGGCCAAATTTCTCGATTTTGGCCTTTTTTAGAGACAAATTACCCGGAAAATTGAAGTTTGACCTACTATATAAATTTGGCCTTTTTTGGCCTTTTTTCAGCAGAAAGCTTGAGGATACATTTTCGTGTCGTTTGAGTCTTAATATTTCCGTTTATGAAGCTGTTTTAATAATTCTGTTTTGTTTTGCTAACAATCGTGGCTTGGTTTTGACTGCCATTTCCTGTTTTCGATGATGTTTTCTTTTTGCTTTTCCATTTTGTATTTCAGTCTCACAACAATTTAAGTCATGCTCAGTCCAGTAAGTTAACAAGTTTATTCTAGTCATGAGTTTGAGCAAGGAAAACAACGGGAATAAATGGAAGGGTTATTACGATAATGCAAGAAAGTTTATACCCGAATGGATGAAGAGAAATCGTTGAGTTAAAAGGGGTTTAGATGGTTCAAATAATGCATTTTGATCCTTTTGCAAAGTTAATATCAACGCTAAACTGTACAGTCCTAAGCAGCATGAAGATTCAGTTGTTTTGGTTGGTATGAAAAGACAGAAAATAAAAAAAGTCCGTTTGAGCTTGCTTTGAAGGCACACGATGCGCACCATGCCATGCGCATTGTCACTTTCTGCGCTTGTGCAAGGCTCTATTTGAGGCATTATTTAGTTTGGCCTTTTTTTTCGCATTTTGACCTGATTTTTTCACTTGTTTGGCCTTCTTTTTAAAATCCCATATCATAACCCTGTCTGAAGACACGATGACGTTAATCTTGCTTTGCATATGCTATAATTCAAAGATAACTTCAACCTCGTGGTTTTTAGTCTCTCTCAAGGAAGTTCATAGAATTAAGATGTCTGTGAATTTTCCCGTCGATCGTACAAACAAAACCTGCCTATTGTTCTAGGGGTCAAAATGACGTCAATGTATATTAAAAGTTGCGGTTACAAAAAAACTAAAAAATATTATCAAACTGCTACTCAAGGTGAAAGAAATGACCTATTAATGGCGAATCTCCCGTCAAAGAATAAACATTAATGGTACTCGTTAAACAAAATTCTCTTCTGTTTTTTGAAGCCGTTTACTATTGAAACCTATGCTTTCATGAAAGAGCTAGCCAGACAGGCATATGCTCTCTTGGCAATCTAATCATATATAAACGTATTCCCGTATGCAGACACTGCATACATTTGTTCGTCACATGCAAGTGCATATTTAACAAAAACTGCCAACCGATGTAAATTGCACTGTTCTGCATTGCTTTTAAGAATATTCACTCCATACAAACATTACACAAAAATAACGTAAGCTGTATTATATTTGCAACACTGTATATTAGTATGAAGTACTGAAATGTAATGTTTTATCATTTTCAGGCTTGATAGCTGTGATTTGTATAAGGTTAACATGAAATAAAACACACACAGATCTCTTTTATGTAAATGCATAAAATGTAAATGTACGCAACTTAGTCATACTTCCTATGAGATACGCATACTTTGTTTATGTATAAGCAGCTGCACGTACCAAATCACCCCCCATATTAAACAAATCTTAATACACGCTCTTTAATCCTGACGTAATACCACTCTTAATGCGAAATTGCTTTGTGGGACTAGGCTGACTAAATTGCAAAAGACTAGTTATAAGGAAAGGGTTCTCAGTCTCGGCATGACTTTGCTGGCTGCACCTGGGAACATCTCACTCAGTCTCCTCAAACATATGAAGATCCGCATTGTTTTGGGATTCTCCTTTTGCTTCTTATCTCTTTCATGGACAATCTTTGGACTTGAACTCTCATGCCAATGGTCACGGTTTCTCATATTTTGGGCTTCCTGTAGTTTGCTACTTTACCTTCTCTGCCTTCTTAAGTTGCTCATGCGTAGAAGTGAAGATTACCTCTGCATGGAAGCCAATAATAATTTCGGAACATCACCAAGTTGGTTTTAGGCCATTTTTATTAACCTCCAGGTATTACCTTCGACAAAAAAAGGCCATTTTAGGTACCCCACCGCCCATTTAGGTTTGTATTCTTTGATACAGTTGTTACTTTATGGACAGCTGCACTCTTGCAAGCATCCTGCAAATCAATAATTGATGAGTTCAGTAATTATTCGCTGTTTTCGAGAGTGCATTGACAGCTTCATTAAGACTTTTTTCATATCCTGAGAAAGATAGGACGAGGAATGTTAATTTTTTCGCAATATTTACTTCGCATGTCATATCCTCAATTTCCGTATCGAACCATGGGAAATGCACGACTTCCCGCTCGTTTCTTGTAAAGATCACCCAAACGAATTCGTGACAGCACCTTCCGCGATTACCCGTGTGTCAATAAAACGGAATCTCGATTAACCGAACAGCAATTTCGTAAAATGAAACTAGAAGCCATCCTAACTTTAGATTAAGCAGACACTTGCTGTGTGTTAAATTTGAATATACATTCGTTTTGTGATTATGAAATTCCCCTGAGTCCCTTTCTTACTTTTACAATAGCAAATATAATATTTTCGACATGACATAACTTTTAGGCTACCTTTATTTATATTTATTTAATCGGGCTTTTGAATAATGGGAAACTTTTTTCCCGAGCGTAGGACTCCATCTGTTGCCATAATGGTGCAGGTTATCACAGTTAGTAAAACATGCTTATTCTTTCCTTTTTGTCTGGCATGCTTTGAGTAAGGACCCATGCTTCACATCCTTAGAAAAAAAGTGATACGCACGTTGTTCGAAAAAGGACAGTTTTGTGACAATTGACACATGAACATTCTTTTAAAGCTTTTCCAACTTCCTAAAGGCTGACCAGAGAAGGCCTCTTCATGGCATGATTGCTGTTTACAACTAAGGAGCCGAGATATTTGAATTTAGACACCTCTTGAATTCCTTCAACTTTGAGTGTGAGTTTTTCATCGGTAGTGATGTGAAACTAAAGATATTGAGTCTTTGGAAGGCAACTTTAGAAAATTGGTTCCTCCCGCATGGCTCCGGAATCTTTTTCCCCCGGGACCCCCCCCCCCCCCCCCGAAGAAGAGATATTACTCGCGGATCTCCTAGCGAATTTGAGCATTCTATAAAATGCGCATGTTTAATTTTATCTCTGTTGTTGACTACATGTGCGAAACAATGCTGTAAGTGAGAAGAAAGTATCATTCATTTACTGTATTACTTTAAGGTTACGGAACATGAATTTGAGTGCTATCTTAAATGAACATGTACGTGAGCGCAGTGCTAAGAGTATGGTTAAGAATCTCACTGATAAGAGGAGCACTTTTATTGCTTTTGCTGTCCGTTACATGTCCGAAACGATTCTAAATGACGAGAAAGTATCAGTCAATTACTTTATCACTTAATAGGTTACGGAACATGAATTTGAGTATTATCTTAAATGAACATGTACGTGAGCGCAGTGCTATAAATATGGTTAAGAATCTCACTCATAAGAGAAGCACTTTTATTGCTTTTGTTGCCTACATGTTGGGTAATTTTTTTTTCCGTCCTGTTGCTTTCATCCGAATTCTCAAGACATGAACTCTGGGAAACGCCTGACGGAGAAAGCTCGTTAAACATGTTGTCGCGTCTTTGTTTAATTCTAAAACGTTTCCTTAAACAGCGAAAAAAAAAACACAAGACACCCTATCTCAAAAAGCGGAGTAATGGTTAATGTTGACAGTATGTTGATAAAGATGAACAATTTATTAGTGTCTTTCTAAATTAACATTTCATATCATGACTTCGGGACCAAATTTTCCAACTTTCGATTGGCTTTGGACAGATAAACTGGCCCTCCAGCAGTCCTTCCTTGGTCAAGTGACATGGCGCAGAGAAGCTGGTCTCCAATTGCGTTGAGCTGGATACGAATATCCACCGATGGATGATTGCTAGCTAATGTGGCAGGTAGAAAAATAGAATATGTTAACATCGGAGGTCACCTAGCTCAGTTGGTAGAGCGTACGCCGCGAAAGCGTGGGTCACGGGTTCGAGCCCCGGTGGTCGTATAGTTTCTATTCCTCTAGCGTCTTATCTAAAATTAATATTTTATTACAAAAAGTTCTCAATCCCCAATAATGCAGGTGTAGAGCGGAAAGAACTGTACATTGTTACAACTTTCATGTAATAGTTCCCCATATATAGCAGAAAAATAAATTCTCCAGGTTCAACTCTTGACAAGTTAAACAAGTTAATGATCATTTTCAGGCGGTAGATAAGATTTCAAACTACTTGATAGTATGAATTATGTAGCGTTACGTCTGCAGTCTCTCAGTCAAAGACGCCTGATGAGTAGTGGCCCGAGATTGAAGCTACCCTAAATAAACAGAAAAGCCACCAAGCAGGCTAACTAATAAAAAAAGGGCAGCAAAGGCGTCCAAGGACGCCCATCAATTCTGGCTACCAGGCAGAGAAGAAAGCCATGAGAGAGACTCAACCACCCTGTAGGACCGCCTCTCAAGGATTACGGAGAGCATCTGTCGTCAATGAGAACAGATACTATATCCATTCCTTGCCAAAAGGCAAGGTAACGTTAAGTTTGCGTAACCTCTCCGCGATCCAAGTCAATTCAACGACTCAATTACAACGTCTCGTCATCTTTCATAGACAACAAACTGTCGAAGTCGATTGTCCGCCGGAGCTGAAGTCGAATTCACGTAGAACAGACATCGAAATGCGGGCTCTGATACTCCTCTGTGATAAACAGAAGCACTATCATTCTTGCTCTTGATGTGTGCCAAGTTATTCCGCACACGGTCCATGCTAAGCACGATGAGCTTAAGTTTCTTCCAGAACTCATCTCTTATGATATAAAGTTCTTTCATGTGCCTCCTTACATATTGATTGAACACCCTTCTTCAATGCTTAACAACGTATGAACAATGTAACAGAATAAATGACATGCCTGGACGTGTTGGTCATGACTGTAATCTCTTATTAATACAGTTATTTCATACAGAATAACAGTTACAAAACAAAATAAAATAATAAGTCAAATTACAATTTTTAAGATATTAATTAATTATTCCGTTCCGTTCCTCAAGTGTATGGGCATCCACGACGATGACCTATTCTATTCCGAACAATTCACAATGAAGTGTGCACATCAATAGTTCTAGAACATTATCTTATCTGGAGATTTTATTTGTGTCTACACAAAAAACACGCTCGTTAATTGAGTTATAATGCGAAAGGTTATTTTGGCAAATACAGGTCACAACAAATCGTCAGGAGCGTACGAGTGAAACTTTTTGGGAACAAACTCATCTGATACGTATCTTACGCGATAACGGTTATTTTATAAATTAAGCTTTTAATCTGATAAACGCATGGCACATTCAAGAGAGCCGCTGTCGTGTTTATGATCTACAATACAATGTTCTTCTCGTTAAAATTATAGTCTGTTATTGGAAATTTTCAAGATGTATCTGTATTGAGTTGACAGATACAAATGCTTCAATTCCAAATACATGATCGACCACACCGTAATCTTCTCGGGAATAATACCATGTGAGGATTAGCTATTGTAGTGAGATAAAATGCAACAGACATAACAGCTTGGCATGTCTGATCAGTTTTAGAGCAAAACCTAGCATTTTCACCGAATTTGGCTTCCACTGACTCCAAATCGAAAAACGTAGCTAATTCTAAATTTTGCACCGTGTATTACTGTCAAAAATGTTGCAAGACATTTCTGAAAGGAGATAGTAACACCTTAACACTTTGAAAAATGTAAAGACCAAAATACGAGCAAAACTATCTAAACTTTCTATCTACTTTACGCAAGGGTTTCTCGTTTCGACATTGTTTTCTTTTAATAAACTATAGTAATTTCCGTTATTTAATTCTGGACTTCTTGAGACAGGAGCAGATATATAGTCAATATTACATATATCAGAAATTACCCATTTTTATAAAAGGGGTGACAGGACGTGAACCAGATATCCCAGATCGGAATTTTCCATTATATGGACCCTAGCGGGCACATTTCCTTTGATAGTGTCAGACGTTTTTGCACTATCGCGCACTTAGAACATATTTACACCGTGAAACTTTCCATATTTTCGTGGGGGTAATGATAGATTTCACGAAAAGGTCTACTTGCTTTAATGTAGCAGTAGCGTAGGCTGAGATTGCAAACTTCACTATGGAAGAACGATAGTCAACTGTCAACAGGGTCAATGGGGTTAGTCTGTCTATGAAATTATTTAAACAAGCTTGGCTGCAAATTAGAAATTATACATTTTCATTATACATTACAAGAAATTATTACAGAATGAAGTGCTAACTCACTTTCATCTTGGGACGTACCTAATTATTAAAACATGATCTATCTCCCTACCTCTACAGCCCCCATCAGGTTATTTGGTGCTTCTGTTTCGCTCTCTTCTACCTTTGCATCATAACATATTAATCATTTCTCTTTCTCAATCTATTTGTTGCTATTGATCCATTTCGATACCATTATGGAAATCTCCCATAGCAACACTTGTATTAGTTTACATCAACAAAGTTAAGCAGCTAAAAGGGAGACGACAGCAGCGATTAAATAGGTGGGTGTGCGGGTAGGGAAATCTCTTTCACCAAAAACGTTATTGCAAAATAGTTTCTTGTTTGTTGCTCTTCAGACTGACCTTTTAAACGTCACACTCCGGTGTCCATGGCAGGTGGTGAACAATTGGTTTTATCATAACTGTCCACAACAACTTCGTATTCCCTTTTCAAAAAGAGGTTGGAGTAACATGTCTTCCCCATGACTACAACACATAATGCGGCTGTGGGGCTCGAACTCACTATCTTGGGCTCAAAAACTAGACCAGACATCGATCCAACCCCCCTTATTTCACTAGTCAGACACATCAGCCTTTCACTAACGACATCCATATTTTCGATATAGCACTGCACTACATTTCTACAGTATTCAAGCCGCATGTTAGTATTAATACCACCGGGCGCTCAATTTTAGAATGACGGTTATGAAAGCGATAAATAGTGTAAAGAAATAAAAACATATACGCTAACAATATAAAATTTATTCGTCTATAACTAACGCATTGGTATTTGCTCTTTATTCCGCCTTTCAAAAATTGCATCACTCTATTCTTAGGAGACATTCAAAACAACATCAGATAGCTCCCTTTAAGGGAAGATTAACATGTCTTTAGAAATAAATAATTTACGTGGGATGTTTGTACTTATTTTCCTTTCAGTTCTATGTAATTGCAAAGAGATCCTGGAAATGGCTTTGAATTGGATTGTTTAATCTCTGGCCGCACTAAATTTCCGCTCTTCAATGACGTTTGGCGTAGTGGAGGACACTTTGGAGCCGAGGGATACCCATAATTTTTCCTTTTAACTTTTAAGACTTTTAATCTAGGCAAATTTGCCAGAAGACAAAGCAATTTCAGCAACATTTTTTAATTGTTTGTCATGGAAATGTTCACACTAATGCATCAAAGGTTTAGTGCATAACCACCCTTTTAAGGGAGGTCAAAATGTGCCTGTCCCCACTACTCAGATAGGCGTCCAACACTGATGGAGCGTTAAAACATGGTTCTGATACAGTTTAAGTCTGATCGAAGGAAACAGATCCCGGCGGCAACTGCCCAAGAAGAATGGGATTTACGAAGCTTAACCTTAAGATAACAAGAAATAATACTCATTTGACATGTCTGAAAAGACAAGTCTGCTTCACTGTGTGGTTTTCTATACGTGGAAAAAACTTTTGTATGTGTTCCTTGCTGAAGTCAGTGTTTCTTTATGTTTTGCTATGTATGAGAATGTCTGTAAATAGCTTTCATATAAATAATCCAAGTGCTATGGAACGTCTTTTGCACTATTCAAAAGTTTTGAAGAATAAATGCGTCAACAGACATTTTAAGGAAGTGGCTTATATTTCTTATACTCCTTTTCTAATTAGAAATAGGCCCTCATAGATGCAGTTTGAAAACTAATTATGTGCATATTTACACCTTACAAACTACTTTTCGTTTATTTTCATAAGAAATCTTCTAGCTGCATCTTAAAATTTTAAATTTTGTTTGATTTGTGTATTGTTAAATTGCAAATATCCCCTGCAGACACACTAGACTTGGTGAACTTACTTTAAACACAAAAATAGCCGTAAGTATCTGGATTGAAGTTGCACTAAAGCACTGTGAAAGCAGCAATTTATACGGAGCAAACAATTAATCAGAAAGAACTGAAAAAGGTTTCTGCAGTAACAGAGACGGCAAGGTAAATCCCAGAAAATTCTTTGTTAGAAAGTACTAAAGAACACAATCTAAAGAAGGAAAAATGAGGTCTAAAGCTGAATAGAAAAAAAGACCAAATGGATGGCAGTCATCGTTGCTGGAGAAAGAGTGGAGCAGGTCGACAACTTCAAGTACTTGGGCTCGATCAAGAGAGGGAATGGCAATTGCACTAAAGATGTCTCAGCTAGGGTCGAAATGACAAAGAAGAGAACCTTGAGCTCATAAATTTATGGAAAGGCAGAGGTATACGGAAAGATGTACAGCCATAAGTTGAAAGAGCACTTGTCTAGCCGTTGATTACATATGGAGCAAATGGGTGCTCTGAAAGAGAGTGGACTCTGAAAGCAGCAAACGTCAAGTCCATCGAGCTGCTAAAATGTAGGTGTACCGCTGAACGCTCAGCGTCAGTTGGCAGGGACGGCAAACCAATGTAAGCGTTCTTGAAGAGTAGGGCACGAGCCTTTAGGTGTTAGAGCTTGTGAAGAAGCAGAAATTGATGTTTTTCGGACACGCGTGCAGACAGAATGGTATAGTGAAAAGGGTAATGATCGGCATTTATCCTGGAAAATTCAAATGAGGCAGGCCACGTCGGCAAGTTGGTGATGACATAAAGGGGAGGACAGAGATTCGCTTCAGTTCAGCTGTTCAACAAACAGATAGCAGAAAGATGTGGAGATCCTTGGCCTGTGCTGCAGCGAAACGTGAATCTACCTTAGTGCGTGACTTAATCTACCTTGATGTACTGCAATGGAGGTGCTAGATTAGTAGATTAGTTCAGGTGCTGAGGCTGCTATAACGAACCAACAGATTATGTGGTACTTTATTGTTCAATTCAGAGGATAATACACTTTTATTTCGCTATAGCTTAACGTGGAAGTCATCACAGTCACCGAGAATGCAATTTTTAAGAGTTCCCAACCCATTGAGGTACCAAAGATGAGTAACTGTTATAGACAACGCTGTACCCATAGCGTGACAGAACTGTGACAAGACTGTGACGTCAGAAATCTGTCAGAAATCCTATCAGGTAACTTATTAAGCAAATGTAAATTTAAAATAAAGCTTTCTAATCCTGCTGTCTTTGCAAAATCAGTGCAGCAGTTACCACGATTTCTGCTGCTACTGCGGGGAATTCTTGTATTGTAGGAAACACATTCAGACCAAGTCTTTGCTTGCTATACAAATGTAGTGTTTGTGAAATGCAACAATCCTATTATGAATTTATATTAGTGGTATTGTATCATTCAAATGCCTTGTAAATCCATTCAATTATTGACATACATCATGACAGTTCGTGGTTAGTTGTAGTACAAGGCCAGCAAAAGCTAAGAAAGATAAAAGGATGGAAAAACTGGGGGGTGGGGCATATTTTAAGTGTCCAAACGTTTTCTTTCGTAAAGAGATTAAGTACAGATAACATGTTTCTGACGGCATTTTTGTGCATATTCCTATTGCATTACTTCCCTCCTGAACAGAAATGATTGTAAATGATATAACCAAATTTTGTGCATAATGGCAGACTTGAGCTCTTACAGCACCAAACTGGCATAGTAAGGAATGTAGTAATATGTTAAAAATTAAGCCGGGAACAGTCACCTTGTGCACAATATTCTTGACTTGAAAAATAGCGGTTGCAGTTACAAATTTAATAACTTTATTTAAAAAGTAAAATAACATGATCGTTATCCACTGTAACCGACGTGGCAATTACCAGTTACAAATTTGATTAGATAAAACTGATGAAAGGCTATTATCGTGCCATTTAAATACTGTCATTGGTATTTGTTAACAACCTTAGCATCTAGTTATCAGAATTCTATGAGGGCAATTGAATTTCGAGAATGAGAAGTATATAGTGCGTTCGAATGTAACCTTGAGGAAAAAGATTATCAGACTTTACTACAGTATTCTTAATCTAGTTTATCATATGACATATCCACGTACACAATCCTGTTAACAAAATGCTATTTTGCACATGAAAAGTTCAATTATCAACATTCAATACCTGGAATAGCTGTGGATGTTTTGCTCTTCTCGCCCAACATTTGTGTCTGGCTTGTCTTTGGAGGTACCACAGTACCAAATGCAGTCAATATATTGTCAACAAAAGGCTTACAATGATCATTGTCAACCCATGAACGATCTCCAACAGCATCTTCAACAAACACCTAATAAATAACAGAGAAAATTCAACTGAGAGAAATTGACATCTGTTTAACAAAAACATACAGTTTGTTATACAGGACTCCCTGATAATGGGGGCGCAACTGTAAAATAGCTAGTATTACTACTTTTGCAGGAAAATTATGCAGTGTCCATCACACAAAATATTCTGTCATGTTTAAGAATCAGCCACCTACAGTGAAATGATCTAAAATAGAATGGGTACAAAATCAAAGTGTACAAGAACGGTATCTCTGCAAAAACCTCTCGCATATTTACAATAAACAAGTACAAATACTCTAGTATCAAAGTTTATACAAAGTAATTCCTGTGATACTCAGGTATTGTTTATTCCCAGTTTTATAGCACATAGCGCAAATGCATGGGTCTTCATACAGTTGGTGACATTTTCTTTGCCTAGTACCTTCTTACAATTTATAAACTAAATCATTGAGGGGTGTTTTCACTATGCCTATTGCACTTTTTGCTATGACACCTGTATGATTTTAGCCCAAACTACTCATTGAGAAGCTACATTTTCTCTGTAACAGGAACATGTAACTAATATCGTGTAGTCAGTTCAACTCGTGTCTTCGTGCTGTAAAGATGTTTGATCTCTTTGAATATAAGTCCTGATTTTGAGTATACAGAAATGTATCATTTATGGTATCCACTGCACCTTTCAAGAAATTCGTGTATTTGTATCTATATGAGGCTATTTTAATGTTGATAGTTTTTTATACTACAACTATCAATGCTCCCTTTATGGATTAAATCTTAATTAGCATTTGATTTAGTACATGATTTTAGATAGATTTACCTAGATGGTAAACAATCTGCAAAAACATCTAGGGGCTATATGATAGTTTCCTTACGCTGCAATGCATGGAAAGATCACTCATATAAATTGCGACACGCCGTAGTAAATTGAAGTGAAATTGTATTGTTCTAACGATATCGATTATGAGGCTGATTTTCTTTTTCTACATATTTCCCAGAATTTGCGAAACAGTTTCCACCGGTTTTAGGATCGTTTAGTATCGTCGCAAGACGTATATAGGGACTCCTCGCGGACACTTGCTAACTTGTCAGATACTGGCATCAATAAATGCTGCGTGGTCTTTGGGACGGCCAGTCTACAGTGTTACAGTCGCAGATAAATTTGCAAATTACGGAGTACCGAATTGTATTCACATGCAGGGATTTTGAGAGCAAAATATGGATTAGCCCTAGTATACTGTAAAAGTTAATTAGAAGACCTTTTAATTCCTACAAGCTCCTACATCCAAGACCGTGCTTGTTTTACCTTATGTATCGCCATTTGTGTTGGTACATACATCAGCAATGTAGCATTTCACGGTGTTAAGACTAGTCTTAATTTTCTTCTCTTCAGCGAGACGTAAGTAGGCGACAAACAGTTGCGGACGGAACGTCAAGAACGTTAGCTGAGGGGATGTCGGAACAAGGAAGTAACGAGGCAAGTCCCTGCGAAGGTGAGTATTCTCGGTATTTCTGTCTATATTCTATTCTCAAATTTGTAACAGGGAACCCCGGTTCCCAAATATTTTTATTTATTGTAAATTTTCTACTCATTAAGGACATTACGCCAAAATCTTTATTGAATCTCCATTATTTCACAATTCATCATACTGCAAAACTAAACATATATAGTAGTTAGATACAGAGTATGACATGTTGGTCGCAATATTTAAGAACGAAGTTTACAAACTAACCAAGCCTTTCGATAAAGCTTGAATAAATCATCATACAGATCCGACTTTAAACCATATTTTCAAATCTTTTCTCCAGATAGAGAAAAGTTACACAGACAGCATCAAATGTTCGAAAAGCGTCAGCTTGATTTAATGTCTGATATCCGAGACCTACGCCGAAGAGTTGCAAATACAAGAAAGGCGAACAAGAACCCAGAGGCCACGTGATATTACTTGGTGACTTTTATTACGTTACATTGTTGTACGTAGATTTGCACGGACCATCTGTTCTTGTAGATTGTTGTGGTTCCTGATGAAATTAATTATCAGTTATACCATTGAATTCTTATTGAACTATTAGCTTTCGTGCCTTCTGCTGAAAAGATGAAATAGGGAGCACTTAATATGTCTCTGTTACTAATCGTACGTAGCAGAAAAATGATACAACACGCTGACAATTAAAGTCAACGTTCAAATGGGAAATGGGCTACCGTCAACGAAGTGCATATTAACAATTAATGGATTTCTCGTAAACTTTTACAATTCACTCACTTATTATGGTTAATATGTGGCCGTAGATCAGCCCTACTTACACAATTTATATATCCAATACAAAATGTCATGGAAAGGTAGTTTTTAGAATGGGTCGCGAATGTGTATTCAACATAACATTATTCTTACCTTGAATGGTTCAAATTCATAGCAGTTTTTGGCTTGTAACTTAACTAAATAATGAAAATGGATAAAGGTAACGTTACATCCATGCTACGCTTCATTGTAAAAGGAAGAAATGACATGTCAATATTGAGCTGGACGAGAATAGTTCTCATTTCCCAGTACTTAAAATGAAAATTATGTCTGAAAACACTTGAATAACTTCCCATGCCACATTTGACCCTGAAACAGCAGAGGGGCCATGCCCCCCCCAAGATTTGTCAAATGTTAATTTTTTTTCCGTGAAAACTTTTCAGCTTTATCAATATTGAAATTGATTGCGACAGACATTGTTTCACATTCACAGCAAGACATGAATATCGACGCGAAACGCCCCTTTCCACACAATGACCCTAGGCACCTTAGTGGAATGTGAAAAAACAAATTTGAGCACAGCCTACTTGCCCCCCCTCCCCCAATCCGCCTTATCTTCCCCCTTCGCTGTAATCTAGGCAGTATATTTAAATGCACTTACGTATGTATAGTGCTTGATTAAAAAGGCAAAAAGTGCTAGTTAGTCATAAATTTATAGCACGTCTACTTAACGGGCAATTTGACCCAGAAAGTAGCTTCTTGGAGTAATCTTAAGCTTGGTATTCGAACAAACTGACATTTTTCAACAGCCCTTTCAACCCTTTGAAAATAGAATGCGTGAAATATTGTAGAATTATTGTTTACTTTTGGCGTCACTATGTGTAGCGCGGAGGGGAAACGTTTGAAAATAAGGGTCCCAAGATCACCGATAAATGGCATTTGTAAGTATTCTCATTTGTATCTCAGGCCTCCTTAAGGTATACGCAACTAAACTTAAAGCTAAAACGGCCTTGGTTACGTGGTGGCAACGACATAGTCAGGACAGTACTTTGTACCAAATGCTATAAATATTTCTACAGGTTTGGATTTAATACGCATGAAACGATTCCCTTGACCAAATATACTGATACATCAATTAAATCTATCAACATGTTTAACACATCTTGCATGATACCTCTAGTGGCATAGACGTTTTGAAGCGGCATTAAGAAAACATTGTTTTAAGCATGTCGTTGCC
Organism: Alatinidae sp. Z8VKAUB7J3; assembly: GCA_010016025.2. NCBI lineage: Eukaryota > Metazoa > Cnidaria > Cubozoa > Carybdeida > Alatinidae > Alatinidae sp. Z8VKAUB7J3. The sequence continues at coordinate 4,332,193 of JAAAKM020073195.1, read as the reverse complement.
ACCACGTAACCAAGGACGTTATGGTCCAACAAACGTTTCCGGTTTAATAGAGTACTTAAGTGATGACGTCACAAAAACTTTTGTCGAGGAATCGCAATTATAACTATATCACAGTGTTAACCCTGCCACCATATGCCCGTATGCAAGATATCGCGTTCAAATCTTACATCAGCTGCGAGAAACGGCAGTTTGAATTTGGAAAAGGCCTTAAGGAAACACTTTTAATTTTGCTCAGTTCATAAAATTATGAAGTGGGTTCATTTAACAAGGTTTTGATAGGCATGATTTAAAGTTTGAAAGGGCATATCTCATCGATTACTCAAGAAATTGTTGTCAGATTTGGACAGGTTGTCTATCTCAACAAGAAGAAAACAACGAGGTGAAAAAATTAGCAAATTTCTGATATTGATTAGATCGTGACGTCACACTTAAGTACTCTTTCGCGTATGCTGGAAACCACTGGGCCCTAAAAACTGGAAAGAATGGAGAACTCAACCCAGTTCCCGATTTAGATTTTCCAGCACTCTACAAACAATACCATGAAGCAATTTTGTGACTATGCCGTTTTTATGTCAACATATCTTTAGCTGTTTTAGTTTAAATTGCACTAAGAAAGGATCACCTTACTTATTTTCTATAATTTATGTAAATAAGCTTTGAAATTTGAGGTGTGCGTGATTCGTGGTTGTGGCAGAAAGGCCACAGATTGAGCGTATGGTCGATCGGGGTACGGTTGTCGGTCGCCGTGCGTTCGCCGATCGGCTTTGCTTCCTAGTTTAGAGGTAGGATTCAGTAGGGGTAGGGTAGAGTTAGCGTTTGGTTAAGGGCTACAATTGGGGCTAAGAATGATCGCCTTTTGGCAAGGAATGGATGTAGTATCTGTTCTCATTGATGAGAAATGCTTTCCATAATCCGCGAGAGGCGGTCCTACTGGGCAGTTGAGCCTGCCTCATGGCTTGCTTATCTGCCCGGTAGAACAAATTGAAGGGTGCCCTTGGACGCCCCAGCTGCCCTTTATTTATTAGTTAGCCTGTTTGGTGGTTTTTCTGTTTATTTAGGGTAGTTTTCAAGAAGAGCATTCTTTGGCACTTTTAGCGAGACGGTACAGTTTCTTACTGTAGAGGAAATTTAACACGATTGGTTTGGTTCAATGATGAAGGTAGCTGTCATTAGAATTTTCTCAGAGATAACAATGACTGTTTTTTCATGACGAAAGATTTTGCAAGGATAAAGCAAGCATTAATTTTCCTCAAATTTGAAGTACAAACACCTCTCTGATAGCTTTGGCATGACCACAAACTTCATATGCAATAACACACTACTACTTGTTAACCATAACTCAATAATTAAATAGTTTTTTGTGGTACTTAACAAGAATATGGCACGAAATAGCGAAACATTGCCTACTTAAAAGCTCTTTCAAGAATACAGTTGGGTATACTCTTTAACACACTTCATTTCGGTCATACTGACGTTAGTACTCGGAAGGAGTGTCAGACAAAACTCAATAATTCGTAAATCATAGTTTTCTATTTCCTGTATTACATAATCCTTCACTTGATATGCATTCAACGTACGCTTAAGTCTTTTTACATTGGCATCATGAGATAAGAAGAGATTTCTTGGAGACACCCAATTCCATAACTTGATTAACTTTGAGAATATTTCAAGACTAAATAAATTACAAAGGCAATACAAAAGGCACCACTAATATTCGAAACAGTAACCAACGTTCCCATGACATGTAGCACTAACCAACTCTACCACAGTGACTCAATTGCAAGCATATTTCTCAGTGATAAATGACACGGCACAGAGAGGCTGACCTTCAGCTTCATAAAGCTGGATCTCGATAATTGGAAGCTATGACGATTGAGAAGTAACGTGTATTCAATATCGGATCGCCATTACACTGCTGTTGAAGGCGTGTGTTTTTTGTTCGACTTCCGGCAGTGCCTCCTTTACTGCTATAGTAACTTATTCGATATCATATTTTATGTCTCCATCAAACCTACATAAAGACGCACATAAGAAGAGACAACAATACATTTACGATTTCTTTAATGTCTCTTGAAAGGGATGAGCCTCGCCAGCCCTTTTTCCAAAAGCATATATTTGCTGACTATGTATACCTTGACCTTTACCTTTTGTTGCAGTAAATCCATCGGGTGACCATGACCAGATGAACTGCGCATGACACTAACGACAGCCTTTGTTGCAGGATCCTGCAGTTGAGTGCCGTTTTCTGATGCGACCAAGTTCTCGATGATACCCTGTTCATCACCGCCATCTGTTGATCCTGGAAAGTGAAAGAAGAAAAAAGGATGAACGTTGCAGTAGTAATTCATACTACAGGATTTCTTTATAGGCATCGTAGGTTTTGGGTCAAATCTCTTGTTACGTTTTTTTAATGCTTGATGCAGCACTAAATTTGATTAAGCGGTTGCTTACTGTTTGTAAAAGCGTGCAGGTTTTAAGTTGTCATAATGATTAATGTTTATTTGTGAGGGGTTCAGTGCACAAGAATTGCAAATATGAAAAAGGCAGAAAGGGGGATGTGTATACTCCTAATCACAAAACAAACAAACCCACACGACTATCCTTCTTGAAAAGGGCCTGGTGATGAGAAACACGTGAGTTTCTAAAGCCAACCCAAGGAAATCTCCGAAAATGCAGCATGCTCGTTGCAATCCACCGTAGCTGTCTCGGCATGGTATCTTCCCGAGCAGTGGAATTGTCGACTTAAAGCCAAATTCCAAGTTTGCCGAACTGTTAAACAATATGGTAAGAAAATGGAACGAATCAAGCTCGGAATGATCCTCCAAGTGATTCAGAACTGATTAGCCGTAAGTGCTTTCAGGGACAAAACTTCATGCTGTATATTCACTTGTCAGAGGAACAGCCCAGGCAAGACGGTCGGGTGATAAGGTGAGAGAGGCGAGATTGTGATGGTTTGGCCATGAGCATAGGAGGGTTGACGGATGTATGGGAATACCGGGTAGGAGAAAGAGAGGGAGGCCAAAGAGAAGGTTCATGGATGTGGTGAGGGAGGACATGAGGGTCTTCTCTTGCTGTCTTCTTCAGTTCCAATAAGTGAGCTAAGATATTTGCAGGCTTTCCGTTGGATGTCACTACATCTCCTTATGTGGTACCTCTCAGTTTTGTTGATGTGGAGCCCTACCTTAAGTAACATATTAGGTACAATTCTTTCCACTTGGTTTATCTTGGCTTCTTCTGAACGTAAAAAACGATATCGTCTGCAAACTTCGGGAAAATTTGAATCTGAAATGCGTCTCTTTTTATAATTCAGTCTAATGCTGACCACAGAGTCTGCGGAAATCTTCAGGATGTCGTTCTTTTGTAATGGGCTTGATGGCATATGCAAGGAAAAGTCAGAATAACAAGGCTGATAAACAGTCACATTGGCATATTCCAATCGCTGTAAGTATATCAGCGCCAACATTGTCTCCTATTTTCACATTAAGAATGACATCGTTTATCAGGAGTACACCATGTTGAGCTCGCTTGGAGTGAGGATACTCATGAGAATCTGTATCAGATTGGAGCGGTTAACTGTCTCGAAGGCTTTGAGCATATCCAAGAGAAGAAGAAAGATGTCGTAATTTTCTGATGTCATGGCCTCCTCAGCAAGCACTTTGATGGTAAACACTTCCTCAGTGGTGGATCGGCCTTTCTGACATGCCGCTGGGCTTAGGGGGGATGCGACAGGGGAGGCGGAGCTAAAAAATTGGCGGGGGTCTCAACCCATATTTTAGTCACTAAACATTACAAAGTTGGCATCATATTAACAAAAATTCCAATTTTTTGGTGAGTAGGGGTGGGGTTAGTACGGGAAAGAGATTTAAAGGGTGCATCAGGAATATATTTAGGGGTGAGGTGGGAACTTTAAGAAAACGTGTATGAAAAAAGTCGTGGCAAATTAAGCTGTTCTAAAAACAGAATTTAAGCACAGTGATGGAAACCTTTAACCTTTTAACCAGGAAACACAACTTTACAATAAAATACGTTTGAACACTAAAAATAGACATCACTGCATTTCGACAATAAAACAGCACCACAAACACCACAAATAATGAAAACCAAACAGGACCATAATCATAAACATGAAGCTTAGCCTGAAGTGCCAGACACACCATATATGGTCATGATAACTCACAGGAAAATACATGCGGGATCAATATGAATTGCAAGTTACCACAAGCACTCGTAGAAACCAGGTGTCTGTAGTTAACTGCACTTCAAAATTTTCAAATTTAAGTTTTTCAGATTTGATATCTTGGAAAAGATATATGGAGTAGGGTATTCAACAATCTTAGAAATGCTCTGACACATTTCAAAACTCTAGGACAGACGACCACGAAATAGGGGCTGCTATTTTACTTTTAAGCCCACTTCTAGAGGGTGCTAAGCATACCAAGCATGCCAAGCATACCAAGCATACCCTGGCTACGGTACTGTGATATTCTGGTTTCATCCTCACTGGCAAAATATTTTCTGACTCGTCTTCAGAACTGAAAACGTTAGTGAAATGTTTTTTGGTAATGACAACTTTATCGTCGGCATATGTAATGCGGTTGAATTAGAATAAAAAATAGCTAGAAGTTTCTGTGTCTTGTGAGAGCGGATTTTTCCTATTTCTTGGTAACCCTTGTTTGCGTCATCCTTGTATTTTCTATGTCTTGGAGTTTTGCATCTAGTTCTTTGTCATTGTGTTTTCCTAGTTCTTTCTTCAGCTCTTTCAAGGTTGTATTTCTTTCTTTATTCAATTTCCTTCTATGCTCCAAGTTCTGTCTTTATTCCTTGCCAACCTTCACTTTAGTTTCTTCTGTTTTCGGGATAGTTCTTGAACTAACAGGGATGATGACTGACTCTTGCTATTCATTCTGACGCCTACAGTATCTCAGGCAGCCTCTTAACAGGCTTAAGCTATTCTTTTCCAGGCAGTAGCCGGTCTTTCATTATGATGTTACGCTATTACAAGTCCGTTTTGGAGGTCGGTACGATACTTCTGCCGCATTTCAGGGTCTCTAAAGTTGCTCAATAAACGACACGATAAAGCGGATACGGTTTGGTGGTGTATTTGCAGAAATGAATAAAATCAAGCTGTTTCAATGACTTCCAAAAGCATTGTTTTCACGTAGTACCCTGACGCTGATATGTCACTGGTATTTGCGGTACCCTGAAGCTGATACGGCACTAGTATTTGCGGTACCCTGACACTGATACGTCACTAGTATTTGCGGTACCCTGACAACGATACTGCACTGGTATTTGCGGTACCCTGACGATGATACTGCACTGGTATTTGCGGTACCCTGACGATGATACTGCATTGGTATTTGCGGTACCCTGACACTGATACGTCACTGGTATTTGCGGTACCCTGACACTGATACGTCATTGGTATTTGCAGTACCCTGACGATGATACTGCACTGGTATTTGCGGTACCTCTCGATGATACGGCACTAGTATTTGCGGTACCCTGACACTGATACGGCACTAGTATTTGCGGTACCCTGACACTGATACGTCACTGGTATTTGCGGTACACTGACAATGATACTGCACTGGTATTTGCGGTACCTTGACGATGATAATGCACTGGTATTTGCGGTACCCTGACGATGATACGTCACTGGTATTTGCAGTACCCTGACGATGATACGTCACTGGTATTTGAGGTATCCTGACGATGATACTGCACTGGTATTTGCGGTACACTGACAATGATACTGCACTGGTATTTGCGGTACCCTGACGCTGATACAGCACTGGTATTTGCACAACAGTCAGAGAAGACTAGAAAAACTGAATTCACAACACGTGCCATAGCATACTCCTTCTTGGAGCAGATGTCAGTAAAGCATATCCCACAAATCGTATACTAAAATAGGATAAATGTATTTGCAACTTTCCACTCAATTTATTGGATGATCCAGTCTTTCGGGTCCATTAAATCGTATAGTGTATAGTGTATTTCATACATAAGATTACTTTATCTTTACTTGTTGTAATGGACGCTGATTGGTCCAAAAACACAAGTCATTCAGGCAGTTCAATTTCTGATTGGCTCCTTCAAAATACAGTTGGGTATACTCTTCCACACATTCCATTTCGGTTATTCTGACGCTAGTACTCCGAGGAGTGTCAGACGAAAAAGTTTTTCAGTACACAATGTTTGCGCTATTTCGTGCAAGATTACGTTATCATAAAGCAATGCAAATGAGGAGCATCTCAGTTCTATATTGCTGTAGAAGTACCTAAACGTGCAATCTTAACCTAGCTACTATTGGTCAGCCCATGCCTGAATTGTCTCCCTAATGCTACGAGTTGGCAAACCGCTTCTTGCTCACAGTTCTTCTTCGAATGAGCATGTCTCGACAAATCGTTCCTTGGTTAACTTAAGCGGCTCAATAAACATCGACAATAATACGGACGAACTTATATTGATAAAATTTCGGGTCCCCTATAGACGATTCACTTTTATTGACAGTGCTGGCTCATTCCACTAGTGCCCTTCGTCTCGTACGGAACATCTATCCTCCCTTTTGCTGTTGCAACCAAACAAAGTGACGTGATAGCAAAAAGGAAGGACTAAATAAGCCAAAGAAAGGGGTTAGAACATAGAGGTATTGCACATTTGGTGTGCATACTCGGCCCAAACTATAAACTTTTAAAATTTCTTTCAAAAGACGGTTGGCAGGGTATTCAACTTCTTCCGTTAATCCATTATTCTTGATTCTTGGTCCTTAGACCTATTCTTAACTTTACGTTCTCGTGGGTGTAGGAATTCACTCGTGTAAGTCAATTAAACCTTTTTCAGTTGCCATGTTTCTCGTCGGAAATTCCGTTGGACTAAAATACTGGAACGATATCGATTACGTGCTGCAAGCCACCGATATCTTATAACAAATCCCAATTCTATCAACACCTCCCTGGTGCAAACAATTTAAAAATATTAAAGGATCATCAATAAATATCTAAGGATTTTGATTTCGTCAATATATTGTGCGATGCTTCAATCATAGCTCACAGACATACATACATACATACATACATACATACATACATACATACATACATACATACATACATACATACGTACGTACGTACATACATACATGCATACATACACGGGCCTTCTATTTTGTAGCTTTCTTGTTTCCCTAGGTCGGTTCTGGTTATACCATAAAAGAACTTGCCGACTTATGCAAGGATTTGAATCCATATTGGCAAAAATTTGACACGAAAAAGCCCCCAACATCTGTGATTCTCGCACCCGGCTTTAAGGTATGTTATGTAACAGATGTACAACATTTATCAAATTTACCTTCACAGGATATTAATGTTATTTCGAGTCATCTAAATCTGGTCCGAATTATATCTTCGGTTCATAATGAAGGGAATGTACATTTAAATGCCCCGGAAAAGTTTCGTTTATTTAATATCAGAGTCGTGCAAAATACGTGTGGCGTGACTCTTGCGACGTGCCGCTCTCAATGTTGATGTTACTAGGTGTAACTTTGGTATAAAGGGTTCCTTAAATTCATTTTTCTCAACAGTTATCGTTGGCTGCCATCAGAGTAACGCCATTAGAATCTATCATCGAGTTCTATCTCTTTCTTCTCAAAATTCCCTTTAGCATCGTTACAAAGGTTTTAGCGAGGAAAATATTTGTTACGAAGATAACCAAGGACAGGAGATATACCAACGAGATTAAACTGCTCTCGATAGCAGTATTTGACGAAATTTTAGTAATTTTCTATTAGGTTTTATCTTTGACTGATCAAAACAAGTTGATCCGCTGCATAAAAGTTCCTAGAAAAATGACTTAAAGTTGGCAGGGTTTACTTGAGAGTAGCAGCCCCCGTTATTCCTTGACATTAATGTCACTAGATATTTTCGGTACCTTTGGACACTAGAAATGTGAAATTGAATTACCGTTACGCATCCGCACTAAGGAATTGACGTTCGCAGAGTGTGCCAGATCTGTTGTGGGGATTTTGTTTACTAATGCTCTTTATTAACCACTTTATAAGTAATTGATATATACTGTTCGCCAACACTTGTATCCATGTTTAAACAATTACCACTCCCCTATTTTGTACACGATGGTATTCCAAGAACTACATAGAGAAGAGAACGAAGGAAGACTAGACGGAAGAAACACGTAAAAAAGGTGCAAAATGTAGCAAAAACGTGTACCCTTATGGAAACCCGAAACGGAAGTGAGTTAGAAAGAATTCGTTGCACGATGGGGCATGATATAGGCATCCCACCATGCGAACGAGGTTTATCAACAGTTAACGGACAAGTTTTACTGCGGTATAAGGACAGGACAAGTTTTACATAGATAAAAGACATCACTTCAACAATCAATAACGAAAGACTAAAATTCGTCGGGCATTTAGGTCGCTGTAAATAGTACTTGTGTAACCACCACAGAAAAATGAATGCCAAGTGATACTTTTTAACTACTGCAAATACACGTACGAGAGTTGGCATATTTTATTTGTATGCGTTGTGGAAAGGCAGCGTAGAATTCTTCTTAAACGTACCGTGTTTACCCTGCATTTCTTCGCCTAAATCATCTGCACCTCTAGGACACCCGAAATGAGTTTAAGGAGTGATGACTTCTTAACAAGTGAGTTGCTTGTAAATTTAAATAGCTTTTATTTAGTGCCATTGGAACTTTCCAAGATAAAATGATTTCCTGTGGCAGTTAGAACGGTACGCAGAGGTTGGCTAAGTCATGCGCAAACGGTTAACTGTGGATTGTACTCTTTCCCAACTAATTTTCCGTTTCCCGGGAAAAATCTTCCCGATTTCAGTTTATTACATTCCTCAATAAAGCAAATTTTTCTTAAAATATCTCCGCCTTTTGAAATTAAATTCCGTCCACTTATCAATATTTAAGGAAGGAATGATAGGACAAGTATAAAATTGAACACAAAAATACTTAAATGACTCGTTTCCAACAATATTGTGTTCTTACCACGCTAGTTAAGTCTGATTAAATAGTTAAAGATGCTCCCAACCAAAGAGTGTGTCGACGTGGCTTCGTGATTGTGTGAGCTGTGAGTGGCAGAATAATTCCACGACCTAAAGGCAGTCTACCTAATGCAAATTCTACAGTAGTTGGTGACTTCATGTGCTAGCCAAATCAGTTGTTTTCATTACAGATGTTCTTTTCTCTCGGTCAAGAAATGACTCTGATCTGATTCTATTTTCTTCTAGTCCTTTTCATATTACGATATACCTCCAAGGGGATAGAGGATATTGTACTTACATTCTGTCTTGTCATATTATCTCCATCATTTTTGTCTTTAAACATTGGCAGTTCTCATGAGTACTGGGAAAAATTCTTTAAATGTTTCCAATTCACAGGAATAGAGTGAAGGAGAGATACCTTAAACGGACATAAAGTCTTCCTGTTCTAATTCTATGTGATTCTTTGACGAAATGTACATTTTATCTCTAAGTTACCTTCAGTTTATTTTCCATTTTGTATAAGGTGGCTTGCGGAAGGCTCGCTCCACACAGACATAAATCGGTAGAACACACTTTGTTTACAGTCAGTGACGGGAGAAGGAATTTATTCCAGCAAACAGTGACGCAAAAGAATAACGGCGCATTGTACACAAGACGAAGCAAACGTATCTGATTATAATCAGCGAATAAAGTAACTAGATCTTGGCAAAACACTCTTACACATACCAAGTCACAATATAGAGATATAGAGATATAGAATATAGAGATACTGACAGATTGCAAGAAGTGGTTAGTACGATGTGGGATAGAGATACTGATAGCGCTGTGCCAGCAGTAGCTAATGTTGTAAAAAAAAATGCGTCAACAGGAATCATAGAATTGCTAGTAAACAAGTTACTTGCACTTGTAGACAATATACGACGATGAAAGCAAATATGGAGTGAATCCAAACAAGTTGACGTGCGTAGAATGATGCCAGTATGTTAACATTGGAGGTCACCTAGCTCAGTTGGTAGAGCCCACGCCACGAAAGCGATGGTCACGGGTTCGATCCCCGGTGGTGACATATTTTCTACTTCTCTAGTGTTCTTTCGAAACTAGTAGAATGATGCCTAAACTTGAGATACAAAACAAATTGGACGGAGATAACAAAGCGGTAGTGTGCCGTGAGCAGCGTAGAGATATAATAAACAAAATAGTCGAGTAAGCTAGAGGCAGTTCAAGTAGGGTAACGTGAGGGTAACGGGGGTATCATACGATCTTTAAAGTAACCGGGTCACAATCTGTAATGTCTTTCCCGGAGCTCTCTGATACGAAGTCTTCTTCAAGCGCTCTAATACAGGATCCCCTCTTCAAATGTAACTCGACGCAATGAGATCTAAACTTGTTGCATGTCCTAAAATTGTCTTTCCGATATGTCTCCCCCATCAATACGGACTACAAATACTGGTAGAGGGGAGATTTTTCAAGGTAAAAAACTACCGTAAAATTGGAACAGCATCACCCTACAAAGATGTGTCGTATAGAAATAGACCTATGTTATAAACCTGCGAAAACTAGAAATTTTGTATCCTTGCATGTGGAAAATTTATCTCACCTTTTATAGGTTTACAAATCTTATTTGAAGCTTTTACAGATATCAAATCTTGAAAACATAATCTCAATTATTTGTCTTCATACACATTTATATCAAAAAAATTTACTGTATAACTTGCAAAGCCCATGTGTTATATTTGTAAGAAGTAAGAAGAAATAATAATAGTAAAACGAAACATAATAACGCAACAATATGAAAAAAAACCCAACTATGATGATAATGAAGATGATGATGATAATAATTATATTAAACAATGATAAACTTTGGTAGTATATGCAATTCTTTTGGCAATGCAAACTATTAGTTTATATCAGGAATTATGATGAAAGCTGTGCAAAATATTTTGTCATCAAAAAAAATGTTTTTAGCATAAAATGGTGCTGTTATTGTACATGAAATTATCTAAAGCAATGGCAAAACAATTTCGAAGATCTTAAAGCAAGATCTAAATACCTTATGCAAGCCCTGTTAGTGTATTTTCCCTGTTGCATGCGTAGCTGCCTTAACCACGGCACGTCCCTGAAATATAGTTATATTCTACATTTATTACTTGTATGTACTACGCTTCGTTAGGAGCCTGCTTATCCTTATAAGTAGTTAATTATCATGAAGCAATGTTATACGATAGACATACTTTTCTGTAGCTGCCTGATCCGTAGCAGGCTACAAAGTTTATCAATTTGGCTTTGCGAACGTCAAAATCATGTGATACATGAATGTTTGCACTTTTGGTGTAGTGATAGAAAACATCTCATCGCTTATGACTGATTCAGTTTCTTTGTTTTTGCGTGGCAACATCAACTTTCAAATGTTGCCCTCCTTCGCACAGGATGACTCTTTCTTACTCGTTGCCACATTTGATACGTCACAACACATAGAAGCAAACCATGCCGATTCAGATGATACTAGGGGCTGGGCAGTGTGACTTATCATCTTCTATAAATGACCAACGAAATTCTCATCCAGTTTTCGCCTTAGGAATAAGGTTTTCATTGCACTTGTGGGTCAAAATTACGATGTTTGTGCTTAAAAGCCGATGTATATGTCCGTTTGTTTGTTTGTTTAGGATACCTTCTAAGGATGTTTCGCAGGAACCTTATATCTACACAATCCGTTCTCTCTTGGAAACTTAGAACTTTGTTCGATTTCACGAAAAAGAATAGAAGTGTAGAAGTCTTTTCCCGACTGTTTTCACGTATATGGTTGTGTATAGCATACAGTAAATTACGAAATCATTTTTAAAACAGTGGCCGATCTCGTTATAATGCCGAACAACCTTTTCAAACATCACAGTTGTTTTATTAAAGGATGGTGCCAAGCAATAATAACATCTGTGTAACATGATTTGATCTTTTAGCCTACTGAGGCAATGTCAGTTTCCAAACTATTAGTCGAATTATCTGTAAAAGTTGAAAGACCAATTCACAATAACTGTCATAACTGCAATTCGCGATTTAAGCCTGTACTTTAGTATCCTGGGACAAAACTTGCTATTGTTGTATTAGTTTTCAAGTTGAAGAAATATGCAAATAGGTGTGAAAAGTTTGAGATGTTTATACCGCTAACCTTGCAACAGGAACTGTACATTTCAATTGTTAGACCCTTCAGAGGTACCTTTGTGTATCCATAGAAACCCGAGACACGAGTTGTTGTAAGTAGAGATAATTGAACATAAGTTATGAAAGGGTTAAGTAACGCCAACAGGCATCTCTATGAAACGCACTGCACATGTTTTTTTATGTTTAAAATTTTATTTTACTGAGACCAATTTCTGTATAATACCAGACGACTTATTGTGACCAATGCATGGCGGGAACTTAACCAATAGGAAAACGAAAAGTTTATTACCACCAGCAATTTGTATCTCAAATAGGTTGTATGCAATGGATGCAAATGTCGCTATTCAGTGTCCTGTTCTTGTGTTCCGTCATAGGGACCAGACATTCGGAAGACTTCAGTACCAATTATTCCACCAATACGACATTCGTTCCCATACTCTTCGGGATCTTTAGACAGTAACCCTATCGGGTCGACTAATACTGAGAATCCATCGCGTACTTCATCCCGTGTTTGGCTACCAGATCCTTCGTCACAGCTGACAGAAACGGAACGAACTTTCGTCTACAGCCTTATGGGGATGGGATTTCCGCAAATACGGGCTGCAAGGACTGTGAAAAGGATTGGCATGGATGAAAAAGAGGTAAGGAAGCTTAATAGAAATGCCACCTGTGACAAATTTAACCTTTTCTGTTTGTTTTCTTTCCTTGTATACGTTTGGTTGTAGTTTGGTTTGGTTCGCTTTAGTTGTTTACCTACACCATCCCTTGCAAATATCCTTTTTTTTGGTACAAATAATCTTATATATATATATATTACATATGCATATATGTATGTAGTTAGTTAGTTAGTTAGAAGGCCCAATTAAGAAGTTGTTGGTTTCCGAATCAGGACAACCAAACCTAACTAAGGCTCAAGAATAGCTATTATAAACAATTCACCGTTCCTAAGTGTCAATCAATTGCATGTTATGGACCGATTATTAGGTTCGAAATCGTCTTTCCCGCGAATTTTACAAACTATCCAAAAAGTCTGACCTTGCGGACCACATTTACAGGGATTCGTACAGGAAAGCATGGAGTAAAGCAAGTTAAATCGATTTTTAAAGCTTCGCCTCAGCTAAGAGATATGTACGTGGCTGTAGTGTCACCTATGCAACCTAATGTTTCCTTCGTGCTATGAGTGACCGTGATTTAGACAACTGTAGAGAAGATAAATATGGATTTTGAGTCTGTCAGTGCTACATCTCTGCGAAGGCCACTTCTAGATTTTGTGTAGTTGATGCCTAGAATTTAACACCGGATAGTAATGAAAGCTATTTTGTCAAGGCCTTTATCACTTGAATCAATATCTATTTAAAAAATCACACTTTCAGTCGGTCTCGTAACATTGATCTGGCCAGCTTTACAGTACAAGAGGCACAACTTCAAATGTAGGAATTGTGTTTTATTGTGATCCTGGAATTACGATTACGTGTACCTAGAATCTATTTTAAGCACTTGGCTTTGTCAAATACTGAAAGACCATGTGGAGTATGATTTGCTACCTTGGATGCCCGTTGAAATGCTTGAATGCCAAATCCAGATTGTTTTACCAGAAAGCGATAAGGTACGATTGTATTAGCTTGTAATTTTATCTAGTCAGCCGCACTCCCATTTTGTTCAACAATAATTGTGTGATTTAGTTTAGTTTCTGTAAACGATCAAGGTTTAATTCAGAACATTTCTCTTCTAATGCTAGGTCCATTGTACCTGTTGGCTGACGAACGGCCTATGACATGCCGGTCAGGAACTATCAATCATAAACAAGAGATTTAACAATGTTCTTCATTCTTACGTTACTAACTATTCTAGCAGATGTGAAGAGTAGGTCTTATTCCCGTTCTTCGTTTAATCATAAAGGTAGTTATATGGAATATGAGCAGATACAACAATTTATAGTAACACATGTTTTCCGTACGAAAGCCTTGCTGACTGGCTGATTTTGCCAGTATATTGGGAGATAAAACGAAATTTTCCTGGACTTGAACCAACTACGGACTTTGACAATACCATTAAATTTGTAAAGAAAATTTGCAAGATTGCCTTACGTATCTCGGACAGAATGAATTGATATCATATACCGTGAATAATAGGATCGTATCCTCGTGGCTATGGAAGTCCCAGAATGTTTAGTATTCAATGTGTTTAAAAAATACTCAAAAATTGTGCTCCATATCGGCCCATTCTATCAATGATAAGTGCAAGAAACTAGCTACGTTTCTTACATCATTGGCGAGTATCCCCAATGTACTATTAGGAACTCGTTTCCATTTGCAGAAAAAATATCAGTAAAGTCTCTTGAAGTCGAGGGAGAGAGAGAATTGGCAATTCAACTGATTTCGTTGGCCTGGGAAAAGAGATTCTGATGGCTTACGGAGCATTTTAAATTAAACAAAAGCTAGAAAGGGCAAATGCGAAGTGCTAACTGAAGAACACAGATAAAGTTGATGAAAGCATTGTTAAGTTTTTCTTGCCCTATGGAGTAGGCCTATCGGCGTAGCTGCCAAGGGAAGAAAAGTGAAGAAAATGGAGATATTTTGGTTCCACTTCCCCTGTGTGTTATCGGGGATGGGTAAAGGAGACAAAATACGGAAGAAAGAGAATACCAACTTTTGTACAGAAATATGAAGTTTGTAAGGAGTGTCAGCAGTTAGTTATTTTACAGAAAAACCGTTGAAGATAGAGTAAGCTGAATAAAGAGAGTATATTTGAAAAGCGCTTTGTAAAGGATTAAGTAAAGTTGATCTTGGGCCTCCAAATCAAATTGATGAGCTACTGGCATACTGTATTAAAATTCTTGGAAATAGGAGCAAAATTATTAGGAATTAAGGAGCTGATGGTTAGGCATTCATTAGATATATCATCTGTGATGTTCCAAGCGACAATGCTGGTCACGTTTCCGTACCACTTCTGGCAGTCTCTCATTCAAAGACCCCTGATGAGCAGTGGGTCCGACATTGAAACTACCCTAAATAAATAGAAAAACCACCAAACAGGCTAACTAAGAAATAAAGGGCAGCTGGGGCGTCCAAGGGCAACGCCCCTCAATTTAGGCTACCGGGCAGAGGAGCAAGCCATGAAGCAGGCTCAACTGCCCATTAGGACCGCCTCTTGCGGATTATGGAAAGCATCTGTCATCAATGAAAACAGACACTACATCCATTCCTTGCCAAGAGGCCGAGCCGACCACTTCTGGCCCCATTTACACGTCACCGGACAGCTTTTAGTATAGATAGCTATATCCTAACTTGTACCAAATCTGTTACCGGATAAAACGGGATAGCAGATCCCTTCCTATACAATACTCATACGATTGGCAGTGTCTAGATATTCCCATATTTCTGACAATTACCATAAGAATGGAAGTATGGAAAATGGATAGCAAACACCTCATTTTGAAAGAGAGGCCTTAGTGCAGAAACTGTACTTTGTACCCTGGAGCTGGCCATCAAATGACACAAAAAAATGTGCCAGACTTGAGTTAGTAGTACTTTCACTGCTGTTTGATACCAGATGGGACGCAAATGGGCATGACATAACAAGAGTACGGTATAACTTCAAGGCCCTTTGGCATCAAAAGCTATATGGCACAAAAGCTACAGGCAGAAATTTACCAGGGGAGGGAGGGGAGGGAGGGGAAGGGCACGTCAGCTCCGTCTCCTTCCCTGCATCAGACTCCATAGGGATATGTTGGTATACATACATTCTCGTTGCACGCTTACAGAAAAAGGGCCCTCCCACGTCACAATTCCTTACATTAGCTCACGATGTTATGTATCTTTGTAGATTACGGTACCAAAATGAGAGAGGGAAGGGGTGCACGATGACAAGAAAATTTCTGAAACTTCACATTTTCCCGCGTAACATCATTCATGGTCCTACGGTAAGCTTAACACAGAGCTGGTTGAATCCTGGCTCTGGGATTTCACTAGTATCACTATGATCTTCTGTCTCTGCTTTGTCCTACTGGTGAAATTTGATCCTTAACAACGGGGAATCGGTAACCGTGATGTGAAATCGGACCCGAGTAATATCGTTCCAAAAATAATAGGAGACAGTTGCTTCCGTCCGCGTCTTGCAAGTGCCAACAGTTTATTTCGGGTAGTTTCAAAATCGGGCTCACTGCTCATCAGGGGACTTTGATTGAGAGATAGCCATTTACTTTGTATCACAACTTGTAAAAACGCACAAAGTTTACTTTGTCCTCCAAATAAGGTCATATCAACAGCTAACAAAAGATGGACTGACAAAAATCCAGTTTAATCATGAATGACCGGCAATATCGATATTAATGGATTGTGATCTTGGTTCGTTGATATACTATGGTATATTTTGATGAATCTCGTTTTCACCAACTGCATCTTGGCGGTGAAACAATGGTACGATATGTTGCTAACGATTGCCTCATTCGGCAAGATTGTCACCCTAACATATACAGAGTAGGCAGACTATAATAACAGTCGTCGTCCCCCTTATCCTTTCCACCTCCACGCTGGCTAGCCCCATTACTGAACGTGGTACCAGTCATTGTAGTTTACACACAACAATACGCCGCTGCTTGGGCAATAAGCCCTTCAAAATAAAATATTATGCCAATAATTTACGTTCCCAACTCATGAAGATAAGGATAATGCACCCCGAGGTTGACCTCAGCCTTCGATCCCACCCTCCCTAATCTTCTTAAACCACGTATAGTCCCTTTACTTTTCAGGTTGTCCACTCCCTACCCCATTTGGAAACTTTTTGCTACCCTAGTTATGGGAAGCTAACCTCTTTGTTGCTGGTCCCTCTAAATGGCAATATAAGTAAAACCACGCTTAAAAAACTTTCACTTAAACAAATTGTAATTTCATTGTTCCTCACGCCTTTCTCATAAATTATGATAATTATTTTGAAACGAGAAACTTCGGGAAGTAATAGTTAGTCAAGGAGACGTGTGCCTATCGCATTTGCTGGTGTACCAGAACAATCCTCATATCCAATAGTAATAAACTTGAAAGCTAAAAGGATTGTTTAAACTTACGAAGAAAAACAAAACTTCCACCCACTAATTAAATTGATTGGTTCTTCCTTTCTCGAACATGGTCACTCAAGCTAGACAAAACCAATTTGTGCCATAACCTGTCATTGCTTGATCTTTGTCTTCCATTGTGATGAGCCTGAGTTCAATTCAAACAGATTTCAATCATAGCAAATCTTGAATCCACTAATTATGTAGCCTGCGCAAAGACAACAACTCCCAAGGGTGATAATTACTATTTTTAGTCGCTTTGTCTCAATGCAGGCGGCTAATGATGGCTGTAGTTGCTTTAGAAATGTCGACTTCCTTTTTTACAATCCTTGGTTGCTCTCTTACGGCTGTGTCAGGGTCACCATAACAACATATTGGAATGGGTAGGGCAGTTGAGGGAAGATCAGAGGATACCGCTGACAAATGTTGAAGCATGCTGTTCTGGTTACCTGGCGCGGAACAGGAACATACAGGTCACAAATGAGAAGTAGATGGCACTGAAAAACCGGACAAGCAATTAAAATGATAAAAGAAGAAAAAAACCGTGTCCAACGGCTTTCAAAGGATACAACCGTTTGTTGTTGATTCCATCCCAAAGCTACTGCTTGTTGCCCCGAAAGACGTTCTACCTGTCACACATAAAAGTTTATTAGTTTGACACCTAAGATGGACAAGCCAGACGAAAAACGAATTTTTAATTCAATGATAAGTGCCCAGTGTAAGGCGCGTAGTTACTAAACATTATTTGTGTATTCTATCAACATCCTCAAGTCATCAATTACACTTCATAAAACACGTTGGGTTAAGACCACACCATAAACAATAGGATACATTTGAATGTCCCCTCTCCCTCTTTTAGTATGTCTCTTGTTAGTTATTAATGAATCCTATTGTTTATGTTGCGGTCTTAACCAAACCTGATTAATGAAGTGTAATTTATGATTTGACGAAGGTGATAGAATACACCGAAAGCTCATCAAATATTGTTTAGTAATTATGTTCCATCTACGCACCTTGTGCTGGGCACTTATCTTTATATTAAGAGTTTGTTAGTTTATAAATTCACTTGTGGCTCTGCGAGAGAACATATAGGTCACACGTTGCAGAGGTGATATGACAGAATTGCCCATGTGCCGGCCTTCTTAAGTACACGTAGTAAAGTTTCAAAAACTTTACCGAATCGTGCAAACAAAGCCAAGTCAACAGACCCCCCAAAAGACTCCGCAATAGGACAGAATTTGCTTGAAACCCCATAATGTGCTGACAACTATGAAGAAGATTCGTTTAGGGTATTAGCCAAAGCACAATCTCCTTTCCATCTTGTCTCCTTAGAAGCCACGTGTATTGAAGCAAAGAAGCTGGTACTCCGTCGACAAAAACAATTTGTTTATAATATACGCTTTTTCCATAACACTAGTGTCAGAAAAGGTGTCGCTTTTGTTAGTGTTTTTTTCTGCTACGCGTTTTAGTCTTGTCGTTTCCTATATATTCATCGCCAAAAGCTTTCACACTTCACTCCATCCGTTTGCTGTGATCAGTGTATGGCGAAAACGTTTGGCAAAATGAATCCAATACTCAACGCAATATTCAAGTTTTGTACCACTAGCCAACTTTACAAGTAGTTAATAATAGTGTAGGTTAGCTGAAGGTGTGCAAACAATGTATGACTTTGCGGTGCAAAAATAGAGGAAAAACTGTTGTGTCCAAGGCAGGCAAAGTAGCAAAGGCGAAAATGGAAAATGGAATAGCCCCTTTCGCAGTGGCGGCTGCTGATCAAAATTTATGTGTGTGCAAGCATGGGCGTAACCAAAGGGTGAGCTAAATTGGGCGTGGCTCGCGACAGTTAATTCCCGCGACAGTTAACACACAAAAAAATCAGAGCATTCGCGACTTTTCGCGACAGTTTCTTCCCGCGACAGTTTCTTCCCGCGACATTTTCTTCCTTTAAAGTAGATTACATCTTTTTCTTACAAAGCTACAGATAGACTGTGGTGCTAATGTAGTGTATGTGTTCGAAAAATGCTGACGTTTATTTGTGGTTATGTTTTACATAAAACCGTATCTTTATACCGTACTCTGATTACTGTCTACCGTGTTCCCAGCGATGCAATTGAGGCAGCTAAACTCCATTTGACTTCAAACTAGTTAAGCATTTTATAGGGCATTTTATGGAAAGGGTATTTAATAGTTTTTATGTAGTGTAATAATAATAATATTTTTTTAACTCGGAATTTATTTTTCCAACACATGTCAACGAAATACAGTCAATCACTCACAACTATTAGGCATGTACGACTGACTAGAATACAAAACTACTAGTTCTAAAAGGGTAAACAACGCCCTAACCTTATCAAAAAGAAAGAAAAAACCCAAACAACAGCAAGCAAAAACAAAACAACAAAAGGCACAGATCGATATCCCCTACCATACAAGTAACAACGCCTATACACCAACACATGACGCCTACCATACAAGTAATTCAGGCTCCGGCCAATTCTTATCACGCCTACAAAATATATAATAAGTGCAACGTATGATGCAACCTATCATTTTTCTCAACAACTAGTGCTTGTTTCCCACGTTTAGACGGTTCATCATTTGTGTAAATGGCTTGCTTTGTGTCATGATGCCTTCAATGGCACTCATCAACAAATTAATGAAATGCACATCGTAGGTTCTTTTTAAATCATCACACAAGTCTGAGTACTTCTTTCATTTTCCTTCATAATTTATTGCCAAATTTGTGTCGAAACCCACAGTTAGTTCAAGCCCATAAAACATCGAGTTCTTCTTTATGATCATATCTGGTCGCAATTCCTGTCCAGATAACGGTAACAGATCATTCTTGATGTCACAATAGGTTGTAATATTATCCACAAATGCATGAAGGAAGTCAGCCATTATTCGTAATACTGAATCATGTCGCCAGTTATATCTTCCCTCTTTGAGATGCGCCGGGCAACCAGGAACAACATGTTGGAGGGTTTGGGTATAATAATAGTAGTAATTATAATAATAACGATATACAGGAGCTTTCAAAACTACAGAGGCTCTTCAAGAATATAAGTAGATATAAGCAAACAACAAAGTAAAAATGACAAGCCAAGGCGAGCAAGCTATGAATATACAAACAATTAGGCTCTCCATGGCAATGGTCCGTAATCTTGGGTCCGCAAAAGATTCAAGGAGTCCGGAACCTTTTACGTTATTGCCTATTGACAGCAGGTTGTAGTAGTTTTTGCATATTTGTATATATATTACATGTTATGCCAATTTTTTTTCCCGTTCATTACCAGCTTGTGTCCCTGTTATTCGAGGATCTCTTTAAGAGGTTTAACAATGAGGTTAGTAACTTCAAATTTATTACACTTTTTTTTATTAAGAACAAATTTAGTAAGAAATTGAGCAATATCAACTCGAACAAAAGCAGAAAATGACGTAAAAACAAGACATTGTTTGTCATTATGCCACAGCCTTGCATTTGAATTTAAGGTAAAATACAGCAGCGACAAAGACGACGTAAGAAACAATAGGTTGCCATGTCTTTATTTATTAGGTAGCCTGTTTGGTAGTTGTTCTATTTCTTTAGGGTAATTTATAATGTCGGCGAGATAATCGAGTCATAAGATCATGAAGGGGGTGGCAAGCCAAAAATACACTTTTTTTATTAAGAACAAATTTAGTAAGAAATTGAGGCTCAGATTGTCAAAACATTAAGAACAATTTAAGAACAACACCAGACTGGATAAAAGCTCGTAAAAACATAATTTGTTGCGCAGTGGTTTACAACAAAATTAGTTCAACACCATCAATGTCTTCGACTCTTATGTAGTGCTCACCATGAATAGATAAATTCATTAATACTTTCACTGATATTTATTATATTCTTATACTGATCACAAATTATACACTGTATCTATCAAATCCTAATTGTGTAGCTTGAGATCGTTTACTATGAATTTGCAAAACATTAATTATTTTTTTCATGCACTTTTATCACGTCCTGAATCAAGATATGCTTGGAGTTTTTGCTGCTACAATATGTAACACTTTTGAACATTTTCCATATGCAAAAGAGAGCACAATGATGCCAAGCTAAGTACCTCTTTAAACAATTGCTGGTAAATCTATAGCATCTTTTCCTTGGTAAGGTGATTGTAACGCTAATTTGGCAAATGTGGGTGCATTTTTTTATTGGAACTTTACCTCCCCCAAATCAATGGTGCCTTTTAGTAAATTAATGCACAAATACTTGTCTGAAATAAAAATTGCCTATTGGGTTGAGGTTGATAGGTTGATAGCAACACAAATTAACCTTGTTTGTACAACAAAGTTGAAGTACTTTGCAACTTTGTAACGTGATTTGGCATCAATGCCGATTTTCCCATCCATGCAAATTTATTTGTATTAAGTTAGCAATGATAACATAATGCCAAACTGAATGTAGCATAGGACTTTATTTAATTTCAGATGTGTCTCACACTTCTCATGCACATCGTCTCATGGTTAATATCATTTACAAAAGATGATAAAGAATATCACCTTGGCATTGGACGCCATTTCCGCTGTATCCTCTATTGCAAGTGCAATCGAATGAGCCATGTGTGTTTGTACATGTTCCATCAGAATGGCAGTTATGGGCATTGATCTTGCACTCGTCAATGTCTAAATAAGTTAACATACAGAATGTATAGAATAAGGTGAGCATCTAAGTAGTTTTGGAAGCTGGGTAAAAGAAAACAATCAGTACAATTTTCGAAGTTAGTGAAGCCGTAGAGTAATAGTTATGAAAAAGGAGTTGGACGAAGTTTGTCTTACGTTTGGGAGGAATTATTTCAAGAATAAAAGGGACTTTCTTACGATGTTTTAAGTATAACATGAGGAACTGAACCATTGTGATTTTAGTGTTTGACCAAAAGAAAGATTTGATCAGGTTGAAATAAGTTGCTTTAAGACAAAGAAGTCACTAGAGGAACCAGATTGTAGACGTGTCTCTTCCAGATATTGAAGAAATGACACTTCTAATGCCCGACGATCAAAATGCAAGCGTAGGAGCAATGAGTTTCCAGGAAATAAGAACATTGTCTGTGTTGATCTTCGTGCTATATTATGTGACAGTAACAACTCTTTAAGATTTCAGAAGGAAACAAATGATTGTTGTATTTGCTTTTGGAGATGGAGAAAGTAGATGAGATATAATGTCTTTTATGATGATGATGATTGTGACGATCGTATTGATTATAGTGCGGGCCGCTTTTTAAATCATAGGGTACGCCACAGTGATCGCTGTCGCTGCTGCTAATGATAGTGATAATGATATGGATGATGATCAATGCACTTGATGATGTTGTCGATGTCGTTGATGATGAACATTTATATAATGAGGTAAGAGATGATGGTTAAGATGGTTAAGGTGATGATGATGATGATCATGATGATGAAGCTGATAACGATGAGAAAGATGATGATTATTATTTTTACGATGATAATAATGATGTCAGTGTTGTTGATATGACCATTTATAAATGATGTAAGTGATTATGGTGATGATGATGGTGTTGATGATGGTGATGATGATGGTGATGGTGATTATGATTATGATGCTAATAAAGCTGATAATGATGATGATGCTGATGATGCTGATGATGGTGACGATGATGATGATGATGATAAAATGATGATGATAATGATAATGATAATAAAGATGATGACAATGACGATGAATTTGATAATGATGATGATGATGATGATAATGATAATGATGATGATGATGAATATGATGATAATGATGATGATGATGATGATGATGATGATGATGATGATGATAATGATATCTTATTACTACCCTCATGTTGAACACTTGCGAACACCCCTTGGTGTATCCCCAAACCCTGCTGATTGAACAAATAACACTTCTCCAGCTTAATAGAGAGTGAATCGGCTATACTTCGGCCATGCCTTAAGCGTTTTTTTTAGTTGCGGGTCCGACTTACAAACTCTAGCGGCTTGGCCTGAATACCTCAAGTTTCCGTAAACATCCAACCAACGGTCGGTCAGGTACTTCGACCCTGTGAGATACCCCTAAACCTCAATGCCTCCAGTGAAATTCCTCGCGCCATTATGGAATACAACCGGCAACCCTGGAATCGTGACTGTAATATTGCAACCCCATTGGCGGAGATGCCTCTTCAAAGGGATGGCTCTTCCTGTAGAAATCCACATGACCTCCCGAGTATCAAAGATCAGATGTCAAAGGTCAGTAAATCGAAAAAAGCAGACTAATTTACCATTATATAATTTACTCGATCACCTTGAAAGTGATTTGATAATTCAACAAGAACCACTTACAGAAGAAGAGATCTACAAAACATATAAAAATAATTTGATGAAATGGTTAAGATTTATAAATACAAATATTTTTTTTCATTTTACAATAACCAACAAAAAAACCGGTCCCCGTTTAAATGGTTATTAGAAAGATAAATATGTTTGAATTGTGAACATAATAAGATAATAATGAACACTTCGTGTACCTATTTGTTGCCAGATATGGAATCGTTCCAAATATCCCGCTATCTATATCTTATCTGATGAAGATACCATATGGCTGAAGAGTGCTAACATGGTGCCGAAATTTACGGGTTGGTCACCTTTTCCACCCATGGCAAGCACGTCAACACCAAAATGTATGCGTACGATCTTCCCTTCAATTGAAGCTTCGACTTCCAAATGCACTGAGCACTTATTCTTTAGTATGACACTAATACAGTGCATCGTCGATTATCCGAATATCGATTATCCGGAATTCAATTATCCGTACGTCGTAAAACTTTTAAATGTTTGCTTGCCCGTTAGCACATTTACGAACATTAGTGTGGAGCGGTGCTGCAGTATTGTCAAAGTCCGCGGTTCGAAAAAAACCCAATCTCCCACGAGGTTGCATATCTCGGCATTGACAGGTTCGTCGAGTATTTGCGACATGAAGGCCTGGCAT
This sequence comes from Alatinidae sp. Z8VKAUB7J3, assembly GCA_010016025.2. Taxonomy (NCBI): domain Eukaryota; kingdom Metazoa; phylum Cnidaria; class Cubozoa; order Carybdeida; family Alatinidae; species Alatinidae sp. Z8VKAUB7J3. The sequence continues at coordinate 4,307,979 of JAAAKM020073195.1, read as the reverse complement.
CGCTGAAGCAAAGCCGTGTCACACAATACTTCAAAACTTAACTTGGACTCCTTTTCTTTCATACCTCATCTGTGAACTGACCAGCCAATATACCGAATTACCAGTGAGTTGTATTTTTGTTCGGTTATCCGGATTTTTCAACTTTACGGAAAATTTTTGGGATGTTTGGTTTCGACCGTCCGGATAATCAACGATGCATCGTACTACTAACAAGAACAGGAGTTATCTGCCTCGAAGGAATCTATTTCGTAATAATCTTAGCTTGCTCATTGAGTTATTTGACGGAATAACGAAACCTAGAACAATCTTAAGCTGCCACTTTAAATTCGAAAAGTTGGCAAAAACGAGTCAGGAGAAGACCCAAAGCTTCGTTCTCATAATTTGGTACTGTAGTACTTGATGTGAGATTCGGTCACTGGTTACTAAGGTATTTTACTCTCCAACAATAACCACCTTTGTTACGCACCGACACACAAAATATAGTCGGGGCGCAGAATAGAGAATTCCATAGACTTCCGCTTATTGACAAATCTACCGTGAAATGTAACCGCAGACCTTTGAGCTTGGGCTGTAGTACCTAGCCCAGCTAACTAACTGAACAAGTTTTAAGTCACAGGGCATACCCGTCTTAAACCTGAAGCAACAATGCTTTCGTTTCAAATACTGTGCCTCGCCTGGTGTTCAAAGCAACACAAGTTAGGTCTTGCGAGCAAAGCCTAAATGTCTTTGAATAAATGTCTCTCGACAAGCTGATTCCTCGATAAAAGATCTACGGAAAAATGTGCTTGTATTCCGCTACATTTACAGTTATAGTGTGTTACAGACCCTATTTATACTTAACGTAAAATTAAACCAAGCTACCTTTAGATACTAGATATTTCGGGGTCGTGAGAAACCAGTAAGCTCCATACCTCAAAGTCCATATCCACCCCGTTGATGTTACCATCCTCAACAGGTTTTATAACCCCAGCATGCAAAAGCATAGTGTAGAAATTAATAATGGGCTGTCGAACTTCCAGTTGCACCAGGGAATGTCTTTGATAATTTACTTCGTCCAATTTACTCAACAGCCAATTGACAAGCATTTGACCTAAAATGATGATTAATATGAAACTTAACAGTTTACGCATATAGCCAAATAATTACCCTCTCAAAAGAGTGAACGAATTTTTTTTCAAATTGTTTTGTTTCAGAAAAAAACTGAATTGGATGATAGAATTTAAACTTGTAAATTTGAACATGCTATGCATAGAGGGGAAAGTCAATAATTTGTAATTTCAGATCCTGATTTGAAGAGCAGTCAACTCTAAATTCCATTTTCTGAGCCCCATTTATTTAGTAATTACATACCACGTAAAATACACACAGAAAAAGTTTACTTGACTAGTAAAACCCCGAATTATTTTGGCGTTTTCCATAATTTAAAAGCGTATTCGAAGGAATAAGCCTTTGGGAGGAGTATTAGAGCAAGAGTTATAACTTATGTGGAATAACACATCTATTATAAATAAGAATAATATATTGAAACCTCATTAGTTGTGGTGAAATATATTGTAGCAAATATATTGCATTATATTTTTTCGTTTTAATGCAAATTGGAACATTATGTAATGGTCTCAAGAGTGGATGCATCAGCGCTATCTATGTCAAAACAAAGGTAACTTAGAGGTTTGAAGCATCGAAACAATTGATAGCAATGTGTCCACCGTTTCCACTCTATGGATTTCCCCCATATAATAGGGATTTTGAGGTCTGTTAGGGAAAGGCTTTTTCATTTAGGGATTTTTGGATTTTTAAAGTTTCCTAGATTTTTAAGGAATTTCTAGGTTTTTTCTAAATCTAGTGATCTTTCACGTTATTGCCCATAGATTCATTATTCGATCAAACAAATCATACAGGAAGCTACCTAATGGAAAAAAAAGAAAATAAGTGATCTATTACGCCTCCCAACATGCGTCAAATTAGTATTTACGCAAATATACCGCCTTCGAAACTTCCGATTTCCCACTATATCAGATATAGACCTCATAGCGTTATCATCAAGATCATAAGCGAACCTAGTTAATTGCAAAATTGCAAATATGTTCTATATTTCCTATTTCACAACATTTGCTCGGGTCAGTTTTTTTCTTCATGTTTAGGTTTTTTTCTCAATAATCTGTCACTTCCAAATTGGATTTATTTGTTTTCTCTTAAAACCTTTGAAAGTGGACTGGATATGAATAGACCCTCTACATCAGCAAATATATCAGAAATGAAGTTATTGAAAAAATGAAGGTAGCTATACATTAAATATAATTTTCTGAATTTCTAATGACTAATATCTAATCCATACTCAATTAATTCTCCGAATTCTCTTGTTTGCAATTGAAATACCTAATAAGCACGAATAACATCCTATTCTATAGAGGTTTCAAGCTCTTATATGCAAAAATGAAATTTTTTTAATTTTTTGCCAAAAGAAAGATCAAGGATCTGTTTTTTTTTTCTCAGGGATGATCGTAACGAACCTATAGTTCTAAAAAATTAGGAGAGGGCTCTATTGAACGGAAATTAAAGTTTCTAGTGTCCTTTTTTATGTGACCAAAATAACTGGAGCGCATTTTTTGCACTCGTCCTTTTTTCTCAAAAATCGTTCGAACAAAATTTTGAGATATCCGTTTGTTCACCATAGCTGAAAGGTTACAAAACTACATGCACATATAAGGGGTATCATTTTTATATGGTTATCAGTTTTAATAAGCAGTACTAGGAGACCAAACTTCAATTTGTGAGAGGAATTTCAGACATAAAATGACATTCAGTGTACCCCCCCCCCCTCTGAAAATGTATACCCATGACAAACCAAGCCAATAAACATAAAAAGTTGCCCATTTCCCCTAAAAGAACCCTCGATGACATGGTGTATAAGTCAAGCTAAGACATGTAAATCTATTTGAATGACGGTATGAAAACTCAGCTATTTAAATTTTTAAATTTGAAACATTGCACTCAATTCACTCTATTTTACAATCTATTTTCTTTAAAGCCAGCCTCGGTAGTCTCAGTTATTTTGTTGCTTGGTCTTGATACACCTTTGGTGCATCATCAACATATTCTTCAGCACCACTTGAAACATTATCGGGTTTACATGGTCTGCAGTATTAAATTTTTGTTTTAGTGAGAAGAGAGGAGTTGAAATATTATCTTTAAATAGACAGTAATTATAATAAAAAACGTCTGGTGCAGAGCTTTGAAAGAAGTAGGAAATTGAAAATTGTTTTCCTTCCTTTCCTTGGCTAAAGGTTTGTTAATAGCCTAATCCACCCATTTACAAATCTTAGGTGAATGCAAAACTCCAAATATAGATTAGAGAACAGATAAGAAAAATGTATTTTAAAATTATATCACTTAATTTGTAAGTAGTCGCTGGAATTACGAGGCATACAAAGAGCCTAAAGATATGTTTGTTTGTTTCTGTTTCTTGTAACTTATTCACAGAGATGCTTGAAACACAATTTAAATACATAAAATACAAACAACGTAAAGGCTTACAAACAATGCCTCTATTAGCAATTCCGGTTTAAACACTGCAATATCTTGCATAATAAGTGTTCATATGGATGAAGTTGCGAGTTTCTCAAAGACCCGTAATTGTAATCCTTCTGTTCCTGAGATCTCAATTTCCCCACGTTTTCTTAAATGGGATTCTGCTTAGAATTTCATCAAGACACGTTGATTTAGAATCTCATTGAAACAAGCTTAAGTATTTAATCATCTTAATTACAAAACGTTGTGGCTCAAACATACGACAGATAAACAGTATTCTGATGGTTAAGGTGATTTAGTGTGGGAGTTTAAAACAGTTCTGCACCCTGTGTGCAGATATTAGACAGATACAATATCCATAGGTTCTGCAGCCAAACGTGGCTCCGCTACAGGTCATCCTTGTCCAGAAAACATTAAATTTGTTTCAATGGAGGAAGACAGACCGTTTATTGAGGGGTTAAGCCATATACCACATGACCTGATGCTTATGGGTTTGAGTCCCGATTGAGTTGTTGTACTAATGATTCAAGAATTGTAAGTTAGACCCCTCGTATGGTAAGTGCAATGTTATGCCCTAAGAAGAGGCACTTTACACCCTTTCCCTACTACGTAGCAAAGACTAAAAACTCCTTGTAGTGGGTAGTGGAAACGACCTTTGTCAGCTGATCTCAGCACACCCATATATAATCAGTGGAGTCATATATAGCAAACAGCATGTACTGAGATGTTTTGAGAGAAGTCGTTCTACTTTCCTCAAATCTTCGTGTGACTTTAGAAGCTTCATCATAAAATAAAAGAGGATTTTGCTCGCGATAACAAATTTCAAGTATCAAATTTGACAATAGTCGAAAGACGTATATTTGTAATAACTATCTATCGAGAAGTTATGACGAGAACACTATTTCGTTTCAAGTACGTGGGCCATTGGAAAATAAAAATGTGGTCTTACTTTTCATTTCCAGATACTAATAAAACAAAGACCCAATGTAAAAGCCTTACTTCTGAACGCTAGCCATGAAACCATGTTACATTATTAGTAAAGAGATAAATTTGTATTTGACAAAGGTATAGCTCCTTAGAGGAGACTCCAGAAGACCAGTTTAATTAACCACAATGCACTTCAATAAAAGAAAGTTTGGGTTAGAAATGATCGTCAATCTAAGCTATCCCTTTTTATTTTAGCAGGCCCACATATTATTTAAATATACAAAATTTACAATTTTCAAATAGAAGCTACGTTATCACTTGTCTATATAGCTTTGATAGCATAAATCGATGGCATAAATCGGTAGAATGTGATAAATGAGCTGGAAAGAAGCCATGGAACAGAAGGGGCTTGCAGTGAATACAAGTTGGAATGGAAGTTTTCAAGTGGGTTCTGATGATTGGGAGATAGTTGCATCCTTTTGCTATATTGCAGATGTGCTCTCAGCTGCTTGGCGATGTGAGCAAGCCAACAACAGGTCAAAGTTGCCTGGATGAAGTTTTGTAAACTGCAACCACTGCTTGTCTTTCATCATCTCACACACAAGACATGTGGTCATGCTTTTGACCAAGGCAAACCTGCAGTGATTGCAATGCAATGACAGAGTGATGAAAAGACAGATGTGTGATATGAAGCCAAATGATTTGACAACTGTCAGGTCACAAGATCTGTTGGCACAGTTTGGTCTTATAGACATTAAAGTCGTCATGAAAGAAAAAAGCTTAGTTATTGCAGCCATGTAGAATGCTTGAGTGGTGCCATCAAAATTGCCTAAGAAGTTCCTGGTAAGTGGAGAAGAGACCATGGAAAGAAAGATGTCATGGAAAGAACTGGTGCAGTACATATTGATGGAGTACATATTTCCACTTGCGAACTACGGAATAGTTATATACTTGTTCAAAGCAAGATACTCCTTGTAAAGGGGAAGAAAAAAATAATTTTACCTTTCAATGAGGGGCCTGAATCTGATGCAAACATTCACCAAATCTTGCTGCATCTTTATTTCTTTTAAAGAACCTAAAATAAGGAAAAATAATTAAAAACTCAATTCTTGAAGAAACATCAAACAAATTGTGAAAACCCACGCCATACGCTGGTTCTTTTATTCCATGGTCATAATCATTTATTTGTTTACTGGTAGATGGAAAATAGATCACATCAAACTACCTAGCTCCTTGGACATGGCTCCTGTTTACTCGATCCTCCTTCAATAATACATGATCCAACATCTAAAAATTTACAAAACAGGTACCATTAGCTATGACAATGCCTTAAATTTGACAAATTTTAAACTAACTAAACAGTTCACTAACCCCATTCCTTATCCTATGTTGTTTAAAAACTACTGGCATTCCGATGGATGAAGCCTTTAAAAGGGTATTAACAATGCTATAACGAGGTAAACTGTGTAGGCCTAGATATGAGCAAGCACTAGTGAGGCGAATTTATGCTGGTTCTCTAGGCCTATGGTATTTAATAGCCTTTAACAGGTATCACAAAGCTCATATGATGTACATCTAATCGATGGATCACAAGTTGCATCTGAGCTCGTAAGGAGATCATTCTTCGGTGATCTCTGAGTGATTAGGCTATCTGAGCTGAATCAGCATATACCAGTACAGACATATGATGCGTCTGAGATAAGTAAGATATTCGTAGCAGAAGCATGATCTTGACCGTACAAAAGCTTTTACATACTCGAAGGTAAGAGTTTGTACTTTCTGACCTTATCCAACGTCTAGGCTAGGCAAAATGCTGCCCCTAATAGACTGCTCTATAACAGTCATCAATATGGTGTACGAATTCAAAAGCCGGCACAACTAGCTTAGTCTGGCTAGATCACGGAACATGTTTATGGTAGATTGCTGACCTTGATTGCGAATGTGCATTTAAAAGAAATATTTCAAAACATAGCCTTGGCCAACTATATCGCAAAAATCTTTACGGTTCATACTAATGTTATTTAATTGACAGAAAGAAGTAAGCAACATTACCCACCTTTGATCAAAATCGAAGCATCTGCTGGATTGTTTTCAAATTACGGACTTTCAATTTCGCGCCTTTCAACTTAACGGTTGATTTAGAGGTCTGGGACGACTTCGAATGGAATTCGATTTGGTTTTGACTTTGGCTGATCAAGAACCTACGTCCTCCATGTCAAGAACTGACCGGCTTTCATCATGGTAACTTCATATTGTCTGCTATCTATTGGGGGGAGGGGGTATTGCAACCTCTACTGGAAAGCTTATAGTTAGAAGATTAAATCCTGAAAAAACAATGGGGTGGGTGGGGGTGGACAGTAAATTTAGAGGGATTAGTCCAAGGCTTCACTTTTGTTCTTTAATTCATATACCCCCCAAAATCATATCTTATCATCTGTGAGAGGAACAGTCAACACATTCTCCTATCTTGGTCAGTGATCACAAGATGGACAAAGAAATAGAATCTTATGTTTCCAAGCTAGTTCTGCTTATGGACAATTTTATCATAGCTGCTGGAACTCAAACACTGTGTCACAGAGGGTTAAGGTTGATGTGTATAAAGCTATTGTGCTCTTCACTCTCCTTTACAGTGCTGAGACATGGACATAGTGCTGTAAACACATCAGCATGTTAGACTCATATGAGATGCCTTTGTGTTATCTGTGGTCTTAAATGGTATGGCAAAGTCAGAAACATTGATGTTCTCCAATAGTGCAAACTGATAGGTGTTGAATCCATGCCAATCAAAGCAAACCTCCCTTTGACTTTTCTAAGCAACTCCTCTTTGTGCAACTGTCCTCCGGTAACCATCAAGTTGGTAATCCACCAGGGGAGAATATAAAGTGGTGAAATATCTTAACATCAGCATGGAAAGCTCAGGTTCTCAACCCCTCGAAGTGGAAGTCAGTATGTACTCCTGGCCTTGCCAGTTTTGATTTGTTTGGGCATAATCACAACTACTGAGTTTAAGGTATGCAGAAGACATGAGTTCATAAGAACTCCCCAGAAATGATTTCCTCTATTTGTTGATTCTTGGTGTGCTGTAGAACTGGGCTACTCCAACATCAAAGGAACCATAATTGAACAACTGTGAAAAGTCACAAATCTTTGCCATGCAAACAAGATTTGCAAATACAAGAAAGGATTAAAGACGCGCATAACAAGCTACAGCACAGAAATCTGCTGAACTCTCGTCTGTCATCATAGGCCCATGTCATTTTGGGCACTGGTGTACCTGAATGGTCATAGAGACTATGCACACTCTTCAGACTGACCACAAGTGGCTTTAATGTACAAAATTGATAGGTTTACCTCATTTCCATTTTAGCAAGGATGGCAAGGAATATGCACTGAAACAAATAGAAGGAACAGGGATTTCTATGTCTGCATGTAGAGAAATTGCTGTGAGTATTTGGTTATTTTGCCATAGTTTTAGAAATTATTATAGAATGTAATGACCCTGGATGGGGTTTTTTGTTGCACAAGTGACAATTCCTGTTTTACTGTACTTTCCACTAGCTATCATAAATATATACTGTAGTTATGAGTATAAAGTCAATGCTAATTTTTTGCTGAAACATATGGCAGCTGAACCCTGTCCAAAAATTGCTTTCTAGACATGAAATAAGTACATATTTTTTAACTTACTGATTGTTCTCATAGCAGTAACTTATGTCCTTGAATAGTTTAGGTATGTGTATGCTATATTTATATAACTTGTCCTTGATTGTTAGTAGATCAAGCTAATTGTTCTTCAGTTCCTTTGTCTTTCTCATAGTTCAGCATTGTTCTTGTCTGTATGTCAAGTGTGCTTGTACTTTTTTGATATTGAGTTTTTCTTTTCAGCTTCTAAGAGAACTGAAACATCCCAATGTCATCAGTTTGCAAAGGGTTTTCTTATCACATGCAGACAGAAAAGTCTGGTTACTGTTTGATTTTGCAGAGCATGATCTTTGGGTGAGTGGAATGAAAGCTTGTATGACTTACTTGCTGTCATTACATGTATATATATATTCATTTTTGTGTGACATTGTTGTGTAATTTTTTATGTATACAAAGATTACATTTCACAATTATAAGTGACAATTAAAATGCTCAGCAAAATTGAATGCCTTATGTAGTTTGTAAGAAAATACTTTGTAGTATTTTTGACTTTTGCAAAACTTGTAAGAGTTAGGTACATTAAAAATGCAGTGGTGTCACAGGAAGCTTAAGGGCTGGCGTTCAGTTTCTATACAAGCATGTATGTATATATGTATGTATGTGTATGTATGTATGTATGTATGTATGTATGTATGTATGTATGTATGTATGTATGTATGTATGTATGTATGTATGTGGTAACGCTCCACTCTTTGAGAATTATATATAATTGCAATGTGTCTGCTGAGAATATATATATATATATATATATATTTACACACAACAATAAGGATTCGTTTAGGGTATCATCGAGAGCCAGATCTCCTTTTCATCTTGCCGCTCTAGAAGCAGCATTTATCAAAGCAAAGAAGCCGGCCTCTGTCGACAGAAAGAATTTTTTTACAATTTACGCCGTTTTCAACAACACGAGTGGCAGAAAACGTGTCGCTCTCGTGACTGTTTTTTTCTAGGATCTCCTCGTTTTCCATAAATTCATTGTAATAGCTTTCTCATTTCACTCCGTACGATTGCTGTGATCAGTGTATGGCTAAAACGTTTAGCAAAATGAACCCGTTACTCAACGCAATATTCGACTTTTGTATCACAAACCAACTTTTCAAAAAATGTAGACCTGCTACTAAAGTAAATTCTGTCTGTGATAAGGCTTTTTGATACCGTAACGACATGGAAGTGCGTGCGGTGCAGAGATATTGACCAAATCACCTTCAGATTAATACTATCAAGAAAGCAGTAAGAAGAAGGCCCACTTCATATCGTATTATAAAAAGGTGCGACATTTTCGTTGAAGATTAAATGGAAACTATTTACCCCCTCTCCCCCCAACACACACACACACACACACACACACACATTGAGTAAGTGGGGTCAACCTGTTTTATCTGCAAAACGTTCAAGTTGGCACAAAAACTGTACTCATGATGCATCACCTTGTCGTGGCTTTGTATGTAGTTACAAGATTTTAAACTAAAAAGTGGCGCTTTTTTTCATAGGCTGGACTGTCATTCAGAGACGTGTGAATGCCCTGGTTGACTTCTACAGAGGATGGAAGGAATATCAGTCCGGTTTTGGTGAGCTGGAAGACAGTTTCTGGCTTGGCCTTGATAATATACATAAGCTTACGTCGTTCAGCAACAACAAGTCATCTTTGCGTGTAGATATGTGGATTCCAGGGGATTACGCCTACGAGAAATACACAGACTTCAAGATTGGCAATAAATTGTCAGGATACAAACTTTCTGTTTCCAATCCCTCAGGTAATTCGAAATGTTTAACTATTTTTGTGAAGGGGTGGGGGCAACATAAACTTTACTCTAGCAGGACTCTCCTTGAACAACTTATGTAAAGTAGAACCAGATGCAAAAGTTTTGAACTGTTGAAGGAAGCTTCCAGCTGCAAAGTGAGAGAGCCACATTTATTGCATCTAGAAGGACAAGATACGCCACCTGGTGTGGAATCACCTAAGCATTAGTTATTTCCCAATAATCTAGTTGTGTTCTAATTTATTCTATTTCGTATTCAGTTTTACGTCTTTATTTAGCTCTTATGGGATGTTTGGTTTTAGAGCCGTATAAACTCTGTTCTAGATTTATTACATTATTAATAGCAATCATGTAATCATGCTTTCTGTGACGAGAGGGGGATTTAAAGGCCTTTTTAGAGGCGCCTTCGCAGGCTTGTGTCTGTCATTGTCCTCACTTATGTACTCTTGCAGCTGCAATGTGTGGCTTTGCATTTTAAATGTCCGCATAAGTTAAATATCTTTGAGAAGAGAAATATTCTGTGGAACCGAATGATTGCAACTGTTTAGAAATTTAAATGTCGTTCGTATATAACAATCGTTGATACAATCTTTGTAGAAATTAATAGGCAGTATTTGCCAATTCGGAGTGAAGTGGGAGGGGATATCTTTAAGAAGGGCAGGCGCTGATTTCAACACTTTACAGAATGGACAGTCGCCCAGATCCAAAATGTACTCTTGGGTGCCTAATAGACGCCCCCCGCTAATTGATTTTTAAAAAGTTTCCACCCATGACATTCTTATTCCATCCCCCCAATTTATTTTTAAGTAATCTCCCACCCATGACAATTTTTTGAGGAGGTACTTTGGCGGGCAAGGCGAATATATTTGTATTAAAATATGAAAACCACACATTTATAAATATGAAGGTGGCCTTAACGCTATATATATATATATATATATATATATAGCGTTAATACTTTGCGTAATTGTATTACACATACACCCTCTTTTGATTATGGCTTCGATATATTTTACTTGGAATTACTATGGTAACTGTTGAAGCAGTTCCAGGGGTACGGTTACGGCTTTGTCCGTAGCCCCATGATAACACTGCAAGGGGTAATGGGATTTGATTGATAAGGGTTGAGGCGTATAACCCCAATGTTTCTGCTTTGAGGTATCAATAATTTTTCAAACAAATGTACTGATCCGTAGTCACTCATATGTACAGGCTTAGATATAGCTAGGGCTGGCAGAGTTTTCTTACTTTATGAATTTTGTCAAACAAAAATTAGTCTTCAGATGCATTTTTGTTTCATTGGTGCTGCACATCTATCTACAACCTCAAACTCTTTTTCCTTACGAATCCCTAGAGTAATTTCAAATCATTCATTAAATTACATAACGTTGCATCTAAATCACTACGCCAGAGAGTTAGAGATGCTTCCGATGCAACGAAGGATTTCATAATTCAAACTAATTAAGCCTAGTAAGGTTAAAAACTTTATTTTCTATAACGGCGTATGCTTTGATTCTAATCAACCTATGAAGCAATTAGACGTGAGCGTGGATGTGACAAAAAATCGTTGTAAATTCATAGAGGAAACATATTGTTCAGAATTTTATTCAGATGTGGTGACATACTTTCTAACGTCGGCGCAATTTACAGAAAGTTAGTTATTGTGATCATTTAGTGATTTCTTTCGTTTTAATTAGTAACATGGTTAGGAGGAACTGCTTACGTCTGGATCAGATCGCTCTTTCAAATGATCTGTATATCGCTTTAGGTAATTTTAATGGTATAATCAGCTGAATATGTTACTGTATGTGTAACAAATAAAACTGTTTAGTATATTTGACGTATTCATTTCTTAAAGGCAGAATTTTTAGACACATTCAGCATGTTAAATTATCAACAGGACTCTCTAACGAAAATTAATGTCGACTAACGACTTTTAAATGCTACCTTCATCCCGTAATCTGTCATAAAGGCATGGGTAGATTTCCTGACTGAGATAACGCCAATCCTTGCGAGAGTCAGTTAATTTTTTAGGCTTTATATTTGATGTCAGTCTGTTACATGTTTTTATTTTTTTACTTCTTGCAGTTCTTTCACTGAAGAACTAGGGCGATGACGCTAACAGAGGGCGATTTATGAAAACACAGCGTGCGTTACCGTAGACCGTAGACCGTATGTCCTTCCTGATTTTATTGAAAACTTCTCTTCAAAGGAAATTGTGTTCACTCTGGCGTACATAGAATGTAGACCGTTTACTAAACTATTTCGGCTCTCGCACCGGTCTGCTTCTTAACACATCTAATCGCCTGGCGCCTAAATTCATATAATGATCGATGTTGACATAGGATCATTATTCAATCATGATCTTATATGCAAGGTGTATTTAGATCTGACTAATAACATATAGTAAAATGTGGTAGCGCTCAGACTCATTGGCTTTTAAAAGCCGTTACCATCGCACCTAATATAATCTACTTTTAATAAACTCATCTGTCTTAAAAATATAATGATTGGTGAAGATTTAAAAACCATAGTATAAGGACACGAATAGAGTGGATTTAAATTCTCTTGACAAACATATGTTTACCCCGGACTATGAATTCGAACGCTCCTCCCACCGCCAGATAGCAACGAAGTGCGCTCCGCTTCAAGTTTTGTGATAACTGTTACTGATACAAATTGTAAGAAAAGTATTTAAAAATTATTGAGATTGGTTAGAGGATAACTAGAGTAATCATTTCCTCTCCTCTTCCTGTTTCGCCTTCCCTCCTTCCTACTACAGTTGCTGCTGTTTCTACTCATACTAAATTCTATTAGTATCATTATAAATATACAGCGGACTCTCTCTATCTCGAACTAGCAAGGGACCAAACAATTTGTTCGAGATAGAGAAAGTTCGAGATAAAGAAAATTAAACATATTCTGGTCCAGTAGAGCAATGTCATCTGCAAGTCCAAATCAAAGATTCTGATGACACCCATATTAACTTCACCATCTTCGATTTTTGCTTCCCGTAACCAATAATCAATCACTAACAGGAATAGAAATGGTGACAAAACGTCACCCTGTTTGACACCCGTAACAGCTTCAAAGGTATCTGAGGTACCTTCCTCAATCTTATGCAGCATTTATCATTCCTGTAGCAAGCCTTCATCACCCTAATAATTTCCTCTAGGATCTCATATGATCTGACAATGCTCCACATTGTGTCTCTGTGAACTGAATCAAAAGCCTTCGAGAAATCTACAAAGTGGATCATAAGGTTCCCGTGGTATTCTTTGATTATCTCAATTATCCGCTTTAACGAATGAATAGCATCTATACTAGATCGTCCTCCCCGACATCCAAGCTGCTGTTGCTTGGTCCTCTTTTCAACCTTGTTTCATTCGTTCTAACAGACTACATGCCGACCATCTCTCTGTAACAGACAGCAGAGTCACCCCTCTCAAATTTGCACCAGCGAGCAGATCTTCCTTTTAGGTATACGCTCAATGCGTCCTGTCTCCCATTCCTCTGGTATTTGCTCGCTGTCCCAAATTTTGTTACACAGTTCTCTTAAGTTATTAAGAGTTGCATCATTAGCATTTCTCCATGTACCCCACCAAGCCCTGGTGGTTCCCTATTTTTTAACTTCTTTATCCCACACTTAACTTCCTCTAAGCTGATTATATCACAATTAATGTCTAGTTCTATCAGATTCCCAAAGTCAACTTTAATTCTTTCCTCAGGTTCTGGCTTATTTAACACATTTTGAAAGTACTCCATCCATTTTTTTTACCTGATCTTCATGTGTCTTGAGTATTCTTCCATCCTTTCCTTTTACTGTCCTTGTGTCATTTTTCTTAGCTGCTTCTTCGGCCATGTGGCCCTTTACCTCATACCATTTTCTCTTGTCTCTTCTATATGCTCCTCTGACCTCTTTGTTTAGGATTTTGTATTTCACTTTTTCTTCTTCAATAGGGTTTATCAATATAGGTTTCTCTCTGCTTTTCCCGCTTATCTATCTTTTCCCTTGATTCTTTGCTGATCCATTGGTCATGTGGTTTCCCTCTTTTGTGGCCAAGAAATTTAGTTGCTATCTCCACTACCTCCTACCTGAATCTTTCCAAGTGACCGTTCACAGTGTCGCACCCTACTTCTTCTATTTCTAAGACTTTAAATTGGTTTCTCAGCTCTATCTGATGTTGGCTTGTTATTTCAGGATACTTAAATCTGTGTAAATTGGCCCGATGATAATGCCCACTCCTTTCTCGCGAGTACTTCCGCCCGGGTATAGGACCAAATGCTTATCTGATAAGGTCTGTCCATGTTCCTTCCACCTCATTTTGCTTAGACCTTAGACATCTAACTTATAACGATCCATCTCCTTAATGGTCTGCCCTAGTTTTCCACTCTCAGTTAGGGTTCGCACATTTCATGTGCCCAGGTTTTTCTTTGAATTGGCTGACGAGATAGGACCCATCCTACTAGTGGAGTCCATATGGCTTTGTCCACTTCCATTCACACAAGAGTCTCCTCTTCGCCTTCTTCGCCAACGAAGACTTAAGCTTCGTTTTCGAATTTAATTTGTAGTTTCAGTAGTGATTGAATTTACTAAGAGGCAGGCTTGCTACGCCTGCGCTCCAGTTGACTCTTGAAACTTTGCATCATCTTTCTCTTCATAGCCTGGTTAAAGTGTTGCCATGTCAGTCCCAGGCTTTAACAAAGTAAACTGGAGCTCCTCCACTATCGTCAAGGTGTCAGAGGTCATTGTTCCCTGTGTTGCACAGACCAGGAGACAATGACTTCTGACGATCCATTAAATCACATTCTGATGCTCACCTAATTTACAGTGGTCAATTGGGAGACACCACATCATGTGAAAGACTTTGCTTGTGAAGAACAGACACAACAGACAATACAGACAAATATTGTTGCCGGATACATTAGTATCATGAGAAAGTTAATCATTTCCTGTTTATTGAGTAAATGATACCTCGTGAGTTTTATTTGTTTAGTTAGTTCGAGTTAAGCTCACGTAGCGAACAGTTGTATGTTATCGGTATCAACCATTTGGATTATTTCTGGTCTCAAGATAATTATGGCTCAGCTGAATATTCTTCGTCCTGGTTTGTTGTCATCCTCGTCGTAATTTGTCATTTGGTGAGTCCGTTCCATTTTATTATCATTTTGTATGTCTTGTCGTGGCCATAAAGCCACACATTCTACATCATGATTAATGTCAATTGCCGGGATTGACATTTTGGCGCCCAACGTTTAAATTCTTAGACTGTTCTCCTTGGTATTTGTTATTGTCGATGTTCCCTTCTCTTTGGACGGGAGAAGTGGCGGAATGAACGATTTATTCGATGAACTGTTGACTAATTCGCATGCTAAATAAGTGTGTCACGTACACTTTAGTAGGAACGATTCTTGGTGGCAAGCATGATAGATTTAAATGTAAGTGTTGTTTACATCCGATTATTTGGATATTTAAACGAATCCACCACCAGCAACTCACGATTTTGAACTGTTGAAGTGTTGAAAGAGTTTTTCATGATCGATGTTTCATCGCGATGTTCGTCATAATGGCCTTTGTCTTGGTGAACTGTAGTCATGTGACCGTCTACTCTAGACCTGGTCCTGCACAGCCCAATATGGCGAGTATCGATGTTTTGGAGGAAAAGATCGATGAGCGTCTTGTCGAGTTGAAAATCGAGCAGGCTTGTGAGTTGGCTAATAGGTTGAGGATAAACCAAACGGAGTGGACCGACCAGCCTATTTCCAAGGCTCGCCGATGTGTAAGACGATTTTTAGAGGTAGAGACTGATGAATCTATCCGAAAAGATTAACTAATAAAGGCCGATGGGTTTATCTCAGCGCTACTCAGTTCTCCCTCAACTTCCTCTACTATTTCTCCCCCTCTACAACCTTTGACCTCCTCCTCCAATGACTATGCTATCCCAATCCCTCAAACTCATCTTTTTCGTAGGGAATTTAATATTTCAGGCCAGATTGGCAACCCTGACCAACATGATAAACTGACATATGTCGGTCTTATGCGTCAAATTGACGAAGCTGAAGGAAAGGGTTATAATGAAGCTGAAATTGTATCGGGTATAATTCGTTCTATGGTCCCAGGGTTACAACTTAGATCCTACTTAGAGTGTTCGTCAGATATTCCTTTAGATCGGTTAAGGAAAATTTTAAGATGTCAACAGAGCTTTATCAAGATCTAACAAATCTTCTTCAGCGGCCTAAAAAAGATGCTCTGTCTTTCTTATTGCGTGCATTTGAGCTTTGTGCTAAAGTACGTATGGCCTCTTTCGAGGAAGGTGCACTACGGTACGACGATCAATTGATTCATGAGCTCACTATTCATACGATAGAGACCGGATTGTAGGCAGAAAATGAGTCAACCCGCACTCAATTACGACCTGTACTAAAACGAGCTGGTGTGAGTGATGCTGAAGTTATCACTCAAATGCGTAACATTTTTGCAGCTGAGGAAAATCGGCAAAATGAATGGGCAAAACAGTGCCAATGTCAAGGTAGTGGGTGCCGATGAGCAAAATCACGGTTCGACCCCAGAATTATTATTAGTTAGTGCAGTTGAAAAACTAACTGCACAAGTTGCTGCAATCTCTTCTGATGTTGCAAAACTTAAAGAGGTGCCACACAATTTACCCCGAGGGCATAATAAGCCCAACCATCAAAGTCGGACAATGGCTGTTTGTTCTGACTGTCAGGCAAACAGTATACGCTCTTGTATGCCGAAATTGTGGTGGATTAAATCACTTTGCCCGTGACTGCAGAATGAAGTCAAACTTCAAGGGGTTGCCGAGAGGGGGCAAATGGTAACCCCAGGTTCATCTGATCTATTGTCCCCAATTTGTCAATCTTGTCACTCAAGTTCTATGAGGGTAATATCTTTGCGTGTCGTGTCTTTTTTTTTTTTTTTTATATTAAAAAAAAAAAAAACAAAAATATAATTTTTTTTTTTTTTTTTTTTTTTGTTTTGGGGGGGGGGGGGGGGGGGGGGGGGGGGGGGGGGGGGGGGGGGTAAGGAGGCTCTGAGCTGCCAAGATGGGCTGTAAGAGATAAAGCGCAAAAATTGTAAAGGTGCCCTAAGAGCTCATTTTTTGGGCGCAACATGGCTAATTAAGAAGTTCGGAAAGGCATACCGGTGCACTGTCTAAAAATAGTGTGTACCATTTTGTAGTTTGTAACAATTTCATATTGGGAATTTAAAGAGAGGCCCCTAGCATACGACAGATCATGGTCCTGGTAATAGCAATGTTGAGGATAGTTACTGCTAAAAATATTATACAGTATTGTTAGGAATAGGGCCTATCATGTTCATAAAATATTTGAGTCCTAAGTTGCGTACCTTGTTATTCAGAGGCGTTTGTAGATGTGGACACCTCCCCCCGGTGGTGAATGTGACAACGCAGACAAAAGGGTATCCCACTAACACAAAGAACTTCGTACACTTGTGCCGTTATTTTGTTGTTTAAAAAATCACTGCTCAATCCTATCGCTTTGACGAAAAACTCGTACAATTTTTTATGTTATGTACTTCACCTGTCATTGATATTGGGTCGGTACAGAGAAAAGAGTTGAGGTTGGGGTAGGGAACGAAGGCCAAGGTCTACCATAGAGTAATCGTCAAGTTGCAAACCCGTAAGCATCTGCTGATATTGGGATGTATATATTGAAGGAACGGGAGCAGCAAACCTGAATGTTTTCAATTGTTATAGCTTAGAGCAATGTAATCACAGGCATCACAAGATTTTGGAGGTCATCCTTAAAATCTTGATCCCTCTGACGTGCTTCGGTGTAAGAACTTATTTTTCATGTTAAGTTTGAGCACGGTTTTATGAAAATGCAGCGTGATGAAAGTTAAGTTCTCTCCTGCTACGCGTTCTCTTCTAGTTTATCACCTGAAATGTTTTTGGATTTGAGTGAAATTAAAAGCTTTTCTTGGGTGTAGTTTGAACAGGAGGACACAGAATTGAACAGGAGGACACAGAATTCCCCGTTGCTTCCTTCGATCAGTTTTAGCACGAATAGCTCATATTTTCTTGATAGAGCTCTTTTCCATAAAGAAAGGGCTCTTAAAGATTCGCTTCAAACGTCGGGTGGCTACAAAGTGTAGCGAAGCAAAAACTAGTGGCAAACGGTTTGATCCTTCCTAGTAAGTACGGCGATATTGTCTGGAATTATAAAAAACTGTTTGTACACACGCGAAATCATTAAAGCTCTATTTACAAAAACTTAAGAAATTTCTTCATGATAACAAAAGTTTGCATTGTTTCAAATGGCTTTAAGGCCTTTGTAATGTAGCTAACAGACTAATAAATTTTACTATAAACAGAAATATTTTTGCATTGGAAATTATTGGGCTTACATGCCCCCCTGCCCCTAGCCACTTCATATCCACTTCAGCTGAGATAGTCTGCACGCAGGCTACCCTGCCCGCAGTTCCTACGGCCCTGTAGTACAAGTGGGTTCTGCTACGTTTTCACATCTAGTCGGCACTTAGTTTAGCCAAATTTTTGGTAAGTGAAAGTAATTTACTTAAAAAGGGTTTTTCCATTTAACGAATGTATATCAAATTTACTGTTAATTGTCGTAAAGTAAAGTGGATAATGTCTCTACTTTAACAAAGTTTAAGGTAGTTTAAACGATCTCACCGATCCGCTTGATCTTTAGCAACGCCAAAGGTGTTTATCACAGAAAATATACTAGGACTATATCCTCAATTAAATTGTTGTCTTGACTCTCTACGCTCGAAAACAGTTCTCTACAAATTGCTTTTGTTACACGCATCATTAACAACGACGTGCTAAAATCTGGCCGGATGCCATCACATTACATTGTCATCGTTCTGCAGCCAGTAAAGATTCTCTCTTTTTTTCTAACAATACTTTGAGTCAGTGAGTCAGTGAGTCAGTGAGTCAGTGAGTCAGTGAGTCAGTGAGTCAGTGAGTCAGTGAGTCAGTGAGCCAGTGAGTTAGTCAGTGAGTCAGTGAGTCAGTCAGTCAGTCAGTGAGTCAGTGAGTCAGTCAGTCAGTCAGTCAGTGAGTCAGTCAGTGAGTCAGTCAGTGAGTCAGTCAGTCAGTCAGTCAGTCAGTGAGTCAGTCAGTCAGTCAGTCAGTCAGTTAGTCAGTCAGTCGGTCAGTCAGTAAGACAGTCAATTAGTTTTCCGATCAATTGTTTATTTGCTATGTTTTCCTTTGATTTAAATAAACTTCGTTTTAGGATAGAACTACTTGTCGTAAAGTAAAAAACAATTTGAGTTGTCTATGCAGAAACACATATGGCAGGCTTATGTTTTATTGAAAAGGGGAATTCTACCGGTTATATGACTCTCAAAATAATTCTTCTTATTCTCATACACAACCTACAGCCCTAGGTTTGTGCTACTTTAAACTAAACGTTGCAAAATGAACATGTGCATAGCGTTGCATGGCATGTTCTATGGTTGTCGTTTTCCTCGACCATTTTCACTATTACAGTCAAACGATTAAACAAGCACTACTGTCTTTATTGATTAAACCCTTGGCAAAACCGATCTGGCTGCTGCAAGCCAAAGTTCGGTTTCAAATATTTGTATGATGTTTTGGAGTCTCACGTCCTTGGTTTTGGAGTGCGTCGTCTTGGAGGTGCTGCGCAAGTTTCATAGGGATATTTCTTGGTCCGTAGAATACGAGTGTCAGTACTAACTTCTCCTATTTTATACTCTCCAAGGGTGACTCGTTCATTTTTTATCATAACTATTTAAGTTCAAGCTAGAATAAGTGCAGACTAGCAAGTGTAGACTCTAGGGAAGACGGTTTTCTCATTTTCATCAGTTTGCACCCTTTCACTTGTTAAAGGCTGCAAACTGTAAAATGTTAGTACCGATAGCATATAAACGTATAATGGAGCAAATCTGATATCTGAATTAGATTTACCATTAATATGTTGACCAAAGAATGCTCCAAAACTTTACGCCAGAGGATAAAATATTCTTGTAGACCTGTTTTATACGGATTTTGTTGGGCTACGGTTTGTAAGATAGGTCGACAATATTTTCAGGAGATTAATCAAACATCAAAGGGGTGTCAATGTACTTAATATTCCTAAGTCACATCTAAAATTATCGAGATTATGAAACAAAAACTTGAAACATTACATTATATAGGATGGGGATTGTGTATGGATGTAATTCTTGACTAAATGCCTTTTGCAATATCTGTGTATCCGGGTCTCACATGCTTTTACAAGGGATTCAACCTCAGCAATAATAATGATGTCCTTTACTGACCCTTCTTACGCCATTGCCTAGCAGCTTGAGTTCCCACTTAACTTAATCCAATCCTTAATAGTTTCCGGACCCCCTCATATACTTTGCAGACCGAAGGTAGCGAAGCACTGCCATGGAGAACCTACTTGTTTGTTTCTTATAGTTTGGTCGCCTTGGTTGGCGCTTTTATTTTTTCTTTGCTTATATCTACTGATCTTCCTTAAAGGACAATAAGAGCTGATTTGATTTTGAAAGCTCCTTTGTATTGTTATTATTATTGTTATTGTTATTATTATTTACGAAAGGTAGCACTATCTTAAAAATAACTACTGTAGAAAACATGACAACTTTTAACTTATTGATCAAGATATGCTTCGAAAAAACAATCTTCATGCTCAGTAGTGATTTTGTACAAATCCTGCAATTACGTTCTTATACGGGTATCAACAATGACATCTTTCCATGGGTAGCTTTAAAGGTATACCCGTACGTTTAGACAAGAGAGAGAAATGATGTTTATCATCATTATCATTATTATTTTTACTTTTATTTTCCTTCTTAGATTTTGAATAATAATACAATCATATTTTCCCGACGTTTCGGTGTCATCTTGACGCCATTCTCAAGGTGAATAATGAATCTTCTTCTTTTTCATAACTGTTGGCCTTTATTCTTCTTCATGATACTTTTCTACTGTCTTTGTACGCTATTATTTGTACATGCAAGCTTGTCTAAGAGGTTGAATATCGATATCACTTCAATACGAGCAATTCTTTGCTAAACAGCTAAACAGAATTCAACTGAAGAGTCTGATTTAAGAGGCTGCCTCTAGTTTCGAGAACTTCACGACTTGCTGTTTCGAGAGAACACTAGAGTAATACTGAATATGTCAGCATCGAGATTCGAACTCGTGAGCACCGCTATTACGGTGTGACATTTACCGACTGAACTAGGGGATCCCGCTATGCTGGCATACTATTTCTCTATTCGCCATATTAGCTTCCAATCTTACACTGAGGGAAAGCGACATCCAGCTTAACACAGTTGAAGGTCAGCTTCTCCTCGCCATTTGATTTGACCGTAGTATATGGAATCAAATTCCAATATTTATTCTGACTTGACCGAGAAAGGACTGCCATAGGGGCTGGCAAACTCTCAAAAGCACATAAAATGTTGTTAAATCATCGAAAATACAAAGGATCTGAAATATCAGTTTTAGAAAAATGGAAAACATGCTACCAGTGGGACTCAAACCAAAGATCCACGCGCTAGTGGCGTATGCTTTAGCAAGTAATGTGCAATCTCTTCTTTGATCGCCAGAAGCAATTTTTTAGAGATTACAAGAGCTCAGCAGTGCTTGGAAAGTTCTCTAAATGTCATATAAATTCTCCATGTGAGCACCATGAAACTTGAGCGGTTGTGCTTATTTGCTTAAAATTGTTGTTATTTCTGCTGCAGTGAGACAGGCAATGCCGCTGTTAATACACATGACGCTTGGTGGATCTCTCTACAGTCCCTCTAGGCCCATCTGTAACAACTTTATGCTGAGGTGACAAGGGTTGAGTTTGTGGAACAGTTTAGGGCAGAGTGTCCAATGGTTTTCAAATGCCGCGTGTTTTGCCCACGCAGACATTCTCTGTCAGCACAAAGGAGAAGTACTGGCGCAAACCAAAACCATTGACCACAGCTAGCAGTTGAAGTCAGAGTGAAAGTACACTGACCAGTTTACAAGATCGAGCACTGTCGAGTGCCAAATAATAGTACCCCCGCCCCGCTTATTAATTTTTTAAAATTTATACCCCCCGCTCCTTATTAGGACCTATTGATTCCAAGAAATTTTCCCAGTACTCAAAAGGTAAATGATGTCTAAAACACTTGAATAGCTTCCCGAGAATTCCCATGCAACATTTGACCCCGAAAAAGTTGCTAATTAGTCCATTAGTACGATTTTTGTCCTCATGTGTCTCACCCTTATTTCAAACTTTCACAAAATTGAGACTGGAGTTCAGACCTCCCCGTTTATTCCCCCCCCCCGGTTTATTAACTTTATACCGTTATGACACCCCCCGCTTATTAGGCACTCTAGAGTATGACGTCAAATTAAGTGCATTTCAGAAGTTAGCTAATAATTTGCACTCGTTGCGTTCTTCTTCTTGATACGGAGGATAGGATGCCCAAATTCAAGAGCGATCTCTTGAGGAATTGTTGAGATACACCATTTCGAAATTTGAATCATGCCCATTAAAACACAACGACAAGCACTCGTAAATCAAATGAAAAATCTTAATGAACAAGCCCTTAAACGAGTGTCACTTTACATGGCTTAAAGAGGGGTGCTCGGTAGCCTGCGTACAGACTATCCCAGCTGAAGTGGGTACGTCAGTAGTTTCTGTCTGCGCGCAGGCTAGGTGCTTGGTTGAAGATATAGGCATCGGCACCAGTAAAGACTGTTTCAAAGCTAGTTAATTATTTTACGGCACTATATTGACACAGCAGTCTTTGTCATTGTTTTTTCAATGAAAAAATACAAATATCTTACAAACACATACCAAGATGACAAGTTACAGTTTTAATTTAAATCCATACAATTAAATGTACTAAACTTGAAATAACAGAAAATGTAAAATTAGTGTCCATTAGTCATTCTTCAAATTGCCTTATTGATCAGTGTTTTATTGCTTTGTACTCTCTCCTTAAAAAGTTTGTTTGAAGTAAAGTGCCTTCCTTTCTCATCTTATCATTTCTAAGTGTCTATGTTACTATTTCTCTTTTAAAGCAAATTTTCCCTTTCAATCTACTTTTGCGTACGTTTTGGGTATTTCTACTGACGTGATTGGACGAACCCCGTCCTTCACTGTTGCAACGTGATGTGCTACAATTGCATCATGGGCTCTTACCATTGAAGAATAGAAATTTGAGATGTCATTTGTTTCGATTGACGTCACTACACTACCTTATCTTTGCTTTTCCTTCTTCCCCACATCTCCCATCTGTGTTGTTTATATTATCATATTACTTTTAACTCCATATTTAGTCCTTTCTGTTTACTTTCCTCCGTCTTTTCTCCTATTTCATTGTAAAAGGTTCCAAATTTTTGCTTTTTGGTTATATGCATTTCCATTGATGCTTTAGCCACAATTAGAGAATTCTAACATAAAGTAATTTCTTAAAAATTATTTTTTGATTTTTTAGGTTTAGAAACAAGAAAATGACAGCAATACCACATTAGGAGAGGACTGAATCAGATGCCTATTCATAACTTGCAATTATTACCCACCTAAAGTTAGAACATGGATGACAACCAGGAAACACAAGTAATAAAAATTTTTGGCACTGTATTTCCTTAAATAAGCTCTCATTTAATTTTTTGATATTCAGGGGGTGCTTGTTAGAGTGGGCGCTTATTAGAGTGGGGCGCCTATAATAGAGGGCGCTTATTAAAAACTTCGGTTCTTAGGGCACTGATTAGGAGGGGCATTTAATAGAAGGGGCATTTATTAGAAAGGGCGCTTATAAGAAGGGGGGAATATTAGAAGGGGCGCTTATTAAAGGAAATACAGTCTTTCTTGTAATATGTATGTTTTTGATAAGGGGCCATAAACATTTGACATCCAGCCGAATGAGGGTAAATATAAGACCCCTCTTTCCTTCCAATATTGCTGGTAAGTGTAGCACTTAATAAAAGATCTTGCTCAAGCCTGTATCATATTACTACTAGGTCGTACCCCTTATATTTCATTTATAGAATATTTGAAAATACCCCTAAGAACATTGTGAAGCTATTGATTACGTAATACATAAAAAATAACAAGTTCAAGCCAACGATCGATATAACTGGTATTTCCTCATCTGTATTTGGGAACTTTTCAAGATATTTTGAGAGGGCCTTTGCATCCACTTCAATTACAACAATTTGCATAATTGATGTTTATTCGGCGCACGTGCACCCATCCCCCCCTCCCGAAGTCAGTAGCAAGGTACCCCCTTCCACTCCAAAGAGGTCAACTTTGATAACTTTCAGTACTCGTGGATAATCGATATGGATGCCATATGTTGATGTCACTTCAATAGTATGATGGTGGCAAATGTTTCCGGAAATAACGTTATGTTTAGGTCTTTACAGTTTTTTAGACTGTAAACTAGTCTTCGTCGAGGTCCGCACATTTTATAGAAGTCTTGGTTCAGAAGTAACTTTGCTGGATGATGGCCTTAAGTAGACAGGTGATCACTTGTTGTACATGACTAGTCTTTGGGATTGATTATGATATCCTGAAGTAATTATTTTCTTAAGACGATTATTTTTCCAAACCTATGTTGTCTGCGCACATAAGGACAATTGGGTATTTACTGATCAAAACGTAGCAAATGATAACCCTTCTTTAAAAGCTGCAGAAGTTCTTGGGGCTCAGTTTTACTTAATGACTGGCACCTAGCTCTTAGGTTTACGTATGAAACAGAAAACAAATCCTTACCTTTCCTGGATGTTTGGGTTCAAAAAGACAAGTCCTATTTTTCTTACTAGTATTTATAGGAAACCCTCATTTACGGGACAACATACGTGCTGGAGCTCGTTTTCCGTAAAACTCGCGAAACAAATCTCATCGTTACCTTAGTTCACTTTGCTCTTATCATTTGCTCAGGCGTCACTAGAGACCATGGCAGTCTCAAATTACTCATTACAGCACATCAAAAGAATTTGGTCTTTTATGCAACTTTGCTAAAATGGCCTTGGGAATTAAAAGTGCTCAGAATGAGCTGACATTAACACACAGCATTGCTTAGGCGTCACTAGAGACCATGGCAGTCTCAAATTTCTCGTTAGAGCACATCAAAAGTATTTGGTCTTATATGCAACTTTTATGCAATATAATGAGCTTTAATTAGGAATCCTTACCACCTTCAAGTGCCCCATTTTGGATGAAGCTGCTCTTATATGAGATATGCTTTCTTTTAATTACTGCTGAATTACTTTACCTTTATTTTGGTTGTCCATGCTGTTTTGATGCAGAGTTTCTTGTTTGGTCTTGTTTGTGCTTGTTTCTCGTCTAGAATATTTTCTCACTTTAGAGAATGCCATAAAACTGCAATGCCACAACTCTTAACCTCTGTTTTTACTGTCCAAAAATTTAATGGAGAAGGTGACCACCTTTTATTTGCTTCCCCTTCTCTGGTGGAAGTCGTCGATTGAGCTATATGGTTCTATAAAGTTCATAATTGACACATGCGCAGTGCCACGGTTCCATAACATTTTTGTCTTCAACGTTTTGTTTGTTACATCCACACAACCGCAGCTATTCTTAAATGACATAGTCTTCTTAGAAGTCACTTTGGAAGATCGTTTATCCAACGATCACTCACAATACTACCTATTTGTATGGTCATTTTTTTCAATTGCGTTGAATGACAAAAATTGAAGCAGGGCAACAAAATTTTATTAGTTTTGTTTTCATTGTGAATAATAAATTTTCCTAGTTTTTTCCCTTTATTACATTATAAATTTCTATTGTTAACTTTTTTTCTTTGCAACTTAAGTTTGTGTTATAGAATGAACGAAATATGCATTTGCCATCATTCCTGACTAAAAGCTTATTATGATATTTAACCACGGAGTTTTTCAAACATCAGGCTATTTGTTTCTATGATATACGATTTTGATAGCCAATGTATAGTCATAGCTAGATTATTAGGAAACATTTATCGTCAATGAATTATTAATACGGATTGTCTTAATAATTTAAAAATATTATATAAATATCGACTATCAGTAACGAGCAAACATTACAAACAAAATCTTTTTACCAGGTTAACATATCAGGAGTGTCCAAATTTTTATACTTACAACAAAACAGATAGCAAGTGGCACGAATACAACAGCAAGACCATTTTTTAAAGTATAGGATTATACTTAAATTAATATTAACAGAAATAATTTTATTTATTCGCTCTGCAAATTTACATTGAAATATGACTTGAAATATCTTCCCGAAGAACATCCAAGGATTACCACATAGTCAGTAAGCAGTTCGCAAAAGTTAACGATACGCTCGCAATGAAGATATCAACGATGTGGAATGTTTGATAGCACATCACTGTTGTTCCGGTGTTTCATACCAGTCTCCCTCATAAGCAGCGGATAAGCAGCATCACTGATAAGCAGCATCACTGATAAGCAGCATCACTGTTGTTCCAGTTCTTGAAGGAGCTGTTCAACTTTAGTCCTCAATAGCGGCGGCCAAATCTTGATCCTTCTTGGCAAAGGGCATCCACTCTACTTGCATCAGCACGTTTTGCGAAAAGTCAAATTTGTGACTAGACGTAGACACATCTTATTTTTTTACCGTGTTACATACATACATAACAATAAAACGTCAATCTATTCTCTAGACTCTGATGAAGTTCCAATTCTCGGAAGCGGTTACGGTATATGCCTCCCACTATGGTAAAAATTCTTGCTCAGGCCTTAAAAGTTTCTTTTAAAAATTTGAAATAACAAGAATCAAAATTATCATTCACGCAAAGCAATCACCACAAAAGAGAAAGAAACGGTATATAAATTTTGGCAATCTCTCAGTTTAGCAGTCTCTCAATCAAAGACCCCTGATGAGCAGTGGGCCCGACATTGAAACTACCCTAAATACATTGCATCTCTGAGGAAGCCATTTATTAATTTAAAATTTGGCGCCAAATTGGAACAAGGTCGTGAAGTCCTGGGAAAGAGTTTGCGAAGTCTAGTGAAAAGTCTAGTGAAAGTCGAGTCCGTTTGTACACCCAAGGCTCGACTTAGCTCGACAATGCTATACAATGCTATACAATACTATACAAAGGCGAGTGAAGTCTAGTTGAAAGTCGAGCCCGTTTGTACAGGGCTTAAGCATTCGATCGTAATACACCTTTGTCGCAAGGAATTAAACTTTTATACTACTTTAGACGTCAAAAGAAATCATATCCTCAATTTCTTTATCTCAATGGTGTTGTAACAGGGTGTAATACCGGTGTTGCAACGACGAAGGGCGGGGTTCGATTTCTCTGCGTAATGCGTTTCCGCCATTGAGGTTCTCACTCCATGTCACCACTCACTCGCAACAAATTATGACCTGAAATATGAACAGGCTCCTATGCGCCCAGCACCCAGCATTGGCTCAGCAAGGCACACACACACACTTTCTCTCTCTTTCAGCAGTAGCCAGCGAATCATGACGTCATCCTAATCGCTTAACCAAGCAGCCTTCAGAAACATCAAAATATGGTTAGCGATGTGGAGAGGCTTACCATGGTGTCAGGCATTGAATGAATACAGGGATAAGCCGTTTCCAACCAGATGATTAGATATCTTACGGGTTTCAGAGATTATTTCTGTATTAAGGGCACTTGGGGTATGCCTGGGAAGGCTAGTAGCCAGGTAACAGCTTAGGTAAGTCCTAAAGATATGTGAATCTTGACGAGAGAATAGTTGGGAGTGCTCTAAAAATATATCGGAGTTCGAGCAGTCCGAAGGGCCCTCGTGCACAACAACTGCATTTTTGACAATCTGAGTCTAAAGTCAAAAAAGTCAAACGTCCCTTTTAACAACTTGTGCTCCCTCCCTCCTTAACTGCAGGTGATACGGCCCTTCCACCCACACTATTAAATATGCAAAACTACCCAATTGATCTGCAATAAATTTAGATTTTGAACTACTTCCGGAAATAAGTCAGTAAGCTATGTCATACTTTGTAGCCTGCTCCGTATTTCCTCCAATTATAGACCTGTCTATAATTAATTGAGGTCACCAAAAGTGGGGTCTATAATTAGAGGGGGTCTTTAGTTGCCAGGACAAAGTTTGAAAAAGAAGAGAGCATATGGAGTTTCAAGAAAAACTACGAAAGTACATTTATACTTTTCATCATTACATTGATAGTTTACACCAATAAGCTTTCATCACTGAATTGCAGCCAAAACGAAAAATCGTTTGCATACATTAAGTGGAAAATTTAACAGACCTCGATATCTGCGTCCGAATCATTGTCAATACGTAAGTAAATGTTCAGAAGCACACATTTCGCTATCCGTTTCTGTTGTTACAAATGGATTTCCAAGAAAAGGCTCTTTCAGAGCGCCGAGTTGCTCCTTGAGTCGTTGCACGGTGGATTTTCATTAACTCAATGTATTTTGCAGGGACGTGCCATGGTTCAGGCAGCTACGCATGCAACAGGGAAAATACACTAACACACAGGGACAGGGCTTGCATAAGGTATTTGGGCTGAAGAAAATAGAAAGAGTTGAGGCCCCACCTAACTTGGTACCACCTTCCTTCTACTGCTAACGTGTTTTTTTGCGGTGCTCATTTTTTTGTCGTAAGAACATATTTTGTTTTCTTGTATTGTTTCACATCCTACTAACATTCTACTCAACTAAATAAAAACTTTTTAAAATATATGGCAAGGCCACGCGGCCCCTGGATTGTGGTCTCTTGCAACAAAAGATCATAAACATAATAACAAACTATAATATTTACCCCTAGCAAATATTTTGGCCCTCACTCTCATTTCTCACCCTTGACATTTTTGAGAACTATTCAAGTTTATTAGGTAGTTAAGTCAAGTAAATGGTCGTCAACATTCATTCTACTTTGAGAAAATAGTTTAGATTACAATTACTTTGGAATAGAATGAGATTACTTAAGTGCAAAATTCATCATTTACCGAACATAAATCAAAGTTTGGTATGTATTTTGTGCGTTTAATGTCTACCTATCGGCCGCTTTCTTGTGAAATGTTTGTTGAAAGCATTGCATTTGTTTACATCCTTCCCGAGTTAGCCTCGTTTTCGGTTATGATGATGCAATCTAATTAAGAAGGGTCTATTGGTATGTTGACTTTTTGTGGCAAAATTTACCAGGTACCATAGGAAATATAGAGATGTCCACTTTTTTCAGAAAAATACAACATCTAATTTTGGAATGTCAACTTTTTTATACTTAATGATTAAGCTACTATAGGGCATATAGAGATGTCCACTTTTTCTGATAAATTGAAAAGCACCTAGAGATATTCATAGAACCAAATTTGACTGAGGTAGAAGACGCATGATGAAAGCCGATGGAGAACCTTATTCGCAAGAGAGAAAAGAGACACGACGTTCACCCAAACTCAAGAGACTTTCTCCCTCCCATAGATCAAGTATTATAACTAGCTCCCTACGTGGACGTAAAAACCCGTCAACTTCAACTTCTTTATGACTGATTTTAGCATACTCCTTTCCACAGTGTACAATAAAGACAGTGTAGATTTTTTATCTTTAAGTTTTGTCTGAAAAATTACAAAAGAAATCAAATTTCGGACCACTAAATGTGGTCGGAAGTGACAATTGTTCTAATTGCATTTATGTAGTGATCAACAATTGTAAATATAAACTAGTGGAAAGTTTTTATATTGTAAGTCATCGTGGCCTGCCTCGTATGCACGTCTGAGAATAGAGTACTTACATTTGAAGCCAAAGTTTAATGAATATCAGACCAGATTTGAGATCAGTATCTTGAGGAATCGTCGAGATACGTCCTTCCAAACTTTGAATGATGCCTATCGAAGCCTTGTTATTTGAACCCAGTTTATAATTTTATAAACCAGTTAAAATTATTATTGCTTTGATATAATAAGGCTTCCTGCAAATTTAAACAGCCTTTTCTCGCAGATGGTATGAGATATTAAGGCTATATTTCGTATACGGACATTTGGTGGCATGTTGATGTAGCTTTTGTTGGGATTTCTCAAACACAATGCTTTTGTGACGTCATCAATTATTTCTGATCGAGGGCGAATAAACCGGGATCTCTCTCTATCTCTCTAGTACGCTTTTTCGTGTCCTAAAAAGATACAGCACAGTCAGGTTTTGCCACAGGATCTTATTTGTGCAACTTGGTCTGTGCCTATTTGCTCTAGCCTACCACCACTTATTAACACCACCTTCATTTGACTCATATCTTTCTCTACAGTTTCAAGTCATATTGTTTTAGCCTTTCCTCTGGGCTTTCTGACATTTCTCCGGTATTCTTTCCGGGCTCTTTTGGCTGGTGTTTTGTCTGGTAGTCTCATTATGCGCCAATACCACCACAGTCTTCCTCCTTTCACTTCCTTGCTCCATGGACACTCTCTCAATCAAAGACCATGAGAACTGGGCCTGGTATTGAAACTAATCTAAATAAACAGAAAAACCAAGAGCAGCTGGGGCGCCCATTGGCAACGCCCCTCAATTTATGCTACCTAGCAGAGAAGTCGAAATACTAGTCCGTCATCTTTGTAAGCGTGAAAACAGAAAACTGAATAAATCTATTAAAACAATACCTATTTACAAGGGGTTAACTTGATGACGCATGTCATTGTTCTTATTGTCTCATTGTCTACATACTGGGGCCGCCCCAAAAAACTAATCTTGCTTCAATCCGATTAGTTGGGCTTGAATGGAAATACGAGCATTAACAGCGGCCTGACGTTTTGGGCGAGAATCTTTTGGAACTCCTGCTACAAGTACTTGTCGAATACATTCTAGAGCTAATTTTGAGAGGGTAAAGTTTATTTATGGCGCGACCCGAGCGTCCATTCTGCAAACGAATAACTGCCGCACGTGCAAATGCATCCGACCCAAGTAGCAGTTTGTCGAATGGTGGTAATGGCTTGGGTACGTTTAAGGAAAAAAGCTACCAGCAGGTTTGAGTCATGGCAGAAAGGACTAGCAACAGATCGTTAAGTTTAAAGTATAAAAATACAAAGTAAATAAAGGCGATACGTAAATCAGCGACCTGACTTCATACTTTTACCTTTCACAAACACCGTGTCTCCTGGACTGGTTTCTACCATCTGCCAATCCTCTCGTAGAATACAAAATTTCTCTGTTGTTGTTTCCTCCTCAAAAAGGCGTAGTAATTTTTCTTGCTGGCCTCGTCCATTTTCATCGAGGTATTGGCTCCTTGTAACTTCTAAAACCAGGAATGACTTAAAATGTTTGGGAGAGTATCCTGTGCCAGACGTCTTGGATACACTTTCGTTCTGGCTGACTTCTGAGAATTGATTTTGCTTTCTCGCCCAACCAGCACTGGCAGTTGCGCTGCAGAGAGAATAAAAATAATTTTTTTCGTTGTATACGTCGTAAAATACGCTCCAGATATCCTATTCATAAAATACATTATAAGAGAAAGAGGAAGTTAAAAAATACTGTAAAAATTTAAGAACAACCTAAGAGCCATAAGATGACCGTTGTCATTATCACTTCCGTAATACAATGATGCATTCTATGTTGAATAAATGGGACTTACATAAATGGGGCTAATAAATTACGAATAAATTAAATGTAAGATCTGGTTTTCAAAATATCCATTAAACCTTGATATTTCATTCCTGTTGATTCTTAATTGACATTTATTTCAGATAAAGTGCTTCCCGAGTTAGTCACTTTGTAAGTGGGCGTATTTTTTCATGCTCCTCAATATCTATCTTAAGCTATCTATACTTCCGGGAGAAATGGTTGATCAGCGACCGAAAAAGTGTAATTTAGGATGGTGTTTGCTTCATATCCTTCACTTCCTAAATTAAGATAGCAAAGATTCTAAGTAAAGCTCAGTACGGCATTTGGACTTTCGCGCCGCATCTCTCTCTAAGATTTAATTCCACTGACAAATAAAAACGGAGTCCAGTGTATTATTATTGATTAGAACTGTTGATCGTTTAATGGGTCTAATTTCATGTTTGGCACTGGGATCCAAAAAATGCTTCTACACCTGTCAAATTGCTTAAAGCAGTTCCATGGGTAATGTTTCAAATGATCCACACATTGGAAGTACATTTCAAGTAGAAACAAATTATTTGCCGCCTTTGTAAAAGACAGGGTTCGCCATGTCCCTAATTTATATCTGCTAAGCACACGATCGTTGGAGACTTAAGCCCTGCTCACCTACAATTTCGCCGCTAATTCCACAAAATAAATGAAGGTTGAAAGATGAAGAGAGATCCCTTGAGCAAACTGTAAAAATAACAACGTGAGCTTTTCTTTAGACCCTCCCAAACTGTACAATAAAGAATCCTTACAGAGGCATAAATTGTTTGACGTCTTAATATTGTTCGCTTTAGAATGAGCCCATTGCATAGACACTAGCACAGATGAAACAAAACAACGAATGCCATAAGGACAGAACTTAGCAATCGATATACATCATCAATTGGGATTTCCATACATCGTTACAACGTTCATCTGAGTGTGATTCCTTGCCACCATCAACTTTTACTGGGGAATACAATAAACAATTGGAAAAGTTTTACAAACCTCTCTGTTTTAGTATTCGCTGAGTTTCCTTTGGCATCTGCTGGCATTTCCATGTCAGAAGTAAAGCTATCATTAAACATACTGTCGTTTAATGGAACATTTATATTTGGTTTCTCTTCAGAAGTGGGTTGCTTCAAGCCATCGAGAGACAAAGAAAGCTCTTTTGCAACGTTTTCAACTTTATACCCATTGATAATTTTTGTAAAATCATCATTCCTCGATGTTTCTATGACAATATTTGTTAATTGGTGGTTCATGGGAGTCCTTTGGTGATTTGATTTTGTGGGACTGAAATCAAGGCTCGAAAGCACTGATCCATTTTCTTTGTCCTGATTGAAAAAAATGAAAAGGCATTTTACAACGTAAGTGAAAAGGCATTTTACAACGTAATTGAAAAGGCATTTTACAACGTAAGTGAAAAGGCATTTTACAACGTAAGTGAAAAGGCATTTTACAACGTAAGTGAAAAGGCATTTTACTCCACACATTGCCTGTACTCTAAATACTTTCCAGGTTTAGTCCAATTTAGTATAAAAAAGTACTAAGCATCTTTTTCTTTCTACTAAACGTCTTTTAGTCTCAGTACCATGTGAAGAGTAAGTTTCTGTTAATTGATAACATGAATTTAAACACTAAGACACGATTATCCTGCTTGTGATAAACATTACGTTTAAACTACATAGCTTTTGGATAATCTATGTAAATTAGTTTCCAGTAAGTCCAGGATGTTTGGTGAGGCTGTAGGTTATCGACTCAGGCTAAAATTCTCAAGTTAGACAACGAAACAGAAAACGAGTTGTTCTCTTTCTAAATTGACATTCTTTCTATGAATTGCAATTTCTGTTTAAATAGATGATGTGATATAATTTACTCTAATTATATCTGTTTTGAATTCAATTTAGATGTGCTTACGAAATATTTCCCGTTATTCCAATGGACTCAGTGGCTCTTTACTTTAAACAACTTGAAAATGGTGCAATGACATAGCCACTTTCAAACAAACGTAGGATATAATACATCTTGTCTGCTTATAGAATCTATGTAGTATAACAAATTATCTTAGAAAGAGTTTTGGTCGTTTTTTAGGTCTTATCCTTTTGTAGCTTTTAGTATAAGAAGGAAACTATGTAATTTAGGCTTTACTATGGCCACTTAATGATGAAGAACATCTTTTGGATGTAGTTTAAGGCCCTCTCAGACTATAAAGCTCTATGCAAGTTGACATTCCCTGTCTGATATGAAAGGTACCCACCACCTCCTTATACGTTTCCTCCTGTTACCATTGAGACATATAGGAGTAATAACATTCACCGTGGAATAGATCTGTCTGCTGAGCAAGTATTTTTCAGACAAATGACGTGGCATTGACCATTTCAGTCTGAAACCACAGTTTCGCGTGCCATTTGCGACGTGCCACTTTGGTCTGAAAACTCCCTAAGAGATCTACATGGCGTTTTAGTTAACTTATGTTACTGCTTCTAATTTATTCTGCAAAGCAAGCTTTTTCTCGGTAGGATACTCACATTATATCTATTGCTTCAATTACGTAATGAATGAAATATTTATAGTCTTATTTTTCTATGCATTTAAAAAACGTGTAACAAAAATGGAATATTTAAGCCAGCAAATATTCGTTAGTAATTGCGTTCTTGCAATTATCTTGGGCATTATCTACTTTTCAATTACATAACCGTAGCTTATATAACATTTTCTATCTTTTCATGATACCTCAAGGCTGGAAAATTCAAGGCTGGAAATAATTTACGGAATTTATATAATTCCCCTCTCCTCACGTGTAGATTAGGATTAAAACTTAGTGACAATGTTTCTGTATTCGATTTTGCATACATCTTCTTAAAACTGGCAGTTCAAAGATACCAAGATATTAACAGATAACATCATCACTTGCTTACCATACATTTCATCTTCGAATGGTGCAATATCCTCATTGATTTCATCCTGAGAAAATTCCGCCTTGTCAGTAGTTTTGTACACGGGCACTGCGTCTTCTACGTTAATTTCCTCTACAGAAAATGTGTTTTCTTCATATGATTCTATCAAAAAATGTGAAAATTGAAAATGCTTGTCTAATAAATATGTAAGTGGAGAGAAATAAACGATTTCAACTTCAAGCAAGATAGAAAAGAGATATGAAGGTAACAAAATCTGAAAATTCTAAGAACCCGGTCTTCGACATGATGTGTGGTCTCACTCTTACGTACAGTGCTAAGAAGTAGTACTGAGTAGCATGATGTTATATGTAGTAAATAAAATACAATAAGCACTTGTGAATTTGTGATAACTTACCATCTTTTGATTCTTTACACTTGCCAGCATTGATTCTTTCCATTATTTGTCCCGCGAAGCTTTAAGAGTAAATCTGCCAACTTATTAAGTTTCCTTCATGCTGTCATTTCTCGCCCAACAGTTTTGGATAGCATCAAAGGAAAAGAAGAACTTACTAGTATGCTGAAAGACCGGGCTAAGCCGGCCAAAGGGCGTCGTCCACCCACAAGCAGGGTGTCGCAGCTAGCTCACTTTGCCTCAAATGAAGCACTGGACGGTCTTGATGGTGGGGAGCCACAAATCGAGGCCGATGCTAACGATGAAACGAAACCGGAGCCAGTCGTGGAGAAAAAGCCTGAAATCACAGTAGAGGAAACCTCGGAGGGAAATCAGAGGTGAGACTAGGAATGGCTATTCCAAGTCACTCGTTAAGTGGTAAACATAGAAACAGAAGAAGCTGATAAGAGCTTACGAAGCTTTATATATAGAATTTATATGGTATGGGAATAGAGGGTTCTTTAGGGGGTAATGCAACGGTGGAACAGACATAAACGTATTTTCTCAAATGAACGATGCCCTCCAACTGAAGCTCACAAGGTCTGCCCGTAGATAAATGCCATTTGCGATTACATGGAAATCATTTCCATGATATTCCACAAATTCCCCTAAATAGCTCGTATTATTTTGCTGTTTATCAGATACCCATAGTTCATAATCACTTGGTAAGTAAGGCAGAAATTACATTCTCATTGCAACAGCAAAGCATATGGCGCGTGGAACTTACTACTGTCTGACCTGTAAAATTTGAACTGTTTTGTATCAGGTTCAGTTACAGCATCAATTCCATTTCTTGACCTACACTGTGATTTGTTAACCTGGCAGAAACGAAAGTACCTACTTTCGTATCTGTAGCCACTTAATTTGCACTTGTCACTCGTTACATTAAAATGATTGTTAGGCCACATCAACTGCCCGCCTTTTGGTCAAAGAAAGTCTGCTTGACTCTATCAATTTAAATTACTCTTTGGTTGCCCTTTCCTTCTCTGAGCGTATTTTATGACATGTCAGTTTATCCTTACGTTTGTCAATTACAACTTTCTGTGTTTAGAATGTGGCATCTTTGCATCTACCTTTTCCATGACGGACTGTCATCATTTTTAAATTATACGTTGAGGATTGTGATCGAAATGATGTTAAAACTTTAAAGATGGAGTTCTACGTACCATATGCTGTGGTGTTAATAATGATATTGAGAAAATCCACACAATTATATAGCACGGACAAGGGAATAAAATTGGGTGTTTTTTTATTAATCAGGATTATTATTTTTTAATGGGGCAGTCTAATATTACCTTATATGACGTCATTAGAGCTTTGTCAAGTACCTGTAGAAATAGGAAGCTTTAAAAAGGGGCACAGCGCCCGGAAGAAAAAATACGGCGTGTTTTAAACACTGTGCTGTTTGCGTTACATATTTCGTCAATTAGCTACCGAAGGGATTTTCTCGCTGAATTATTTTTTCAGAGGTTGCATTCATTTTGTAGCAATGTAATTTTCAAGACAGAGTATGGAATTGTGGTGTGCCATTGTATGTTTTCGTATTTAAGAAACTTAAACATTTTGTTCTTGTTCTCATTCCGTCTAAACTCTATTGTGAATTTGAATGGAGAGGAAATTGTACGCCGTTGTTTTCAGAGGCCTGTTGTTTTCGTCAGTGGCGGTGTGCTTCTCCGTAGTGGAGACCTGTGGTGTGTTTGTGAAGCTTCTGATTATGAGCATGCGCATAGACCTTACTACAGGGAGATTGAATGATTCTTTAACAACGCCACACGAGCTTTAACTGCTGCTTAATGATTTAGGGTTATTGCTTGAAACCATGTCATGTTTTTAGTGTTGTTGAACCAGTTGATCAAGATGTGAAGTTTTGATCACTAAATCGAGATAGCAAAGAAAGGGCTTGCTTACATTTGCCACTTGATAAGTTAACACCTAACAGACAATTGGCAGATTTGAAGCTGCTAAAGAGTAGCACATGCTCCATTGAGAAACTCTGCTTTACGTGGGCAGAACGTCACAAAGACTGGAAGAGGAATCAAGAAGCACGTCCCAAAATCGATACGTCTTGGATTAGCAATGACAGCAGTAAAGAATGAAGTAAGTCGACCTGCACAAAATTGGCAATTGACAACCATGTCTTCAAGAATCTGGAATGGTTACAACTATGGACGTTTCAGTGTTTTAGATATTTGCTTAGACTTTGTTAAATTTGTTTTCTTTTCCTCTCCATTCCTCTTCTGTTCACGTCCGAACTGCCACACGTTTCCTTTGACGTCGTAACATCCTACTTCTCAAATTTTTGAACCCTAATGTTGTTACCCATGTAATCAGTCAGAGGAGAGTAGGGGAAAAGCTTAACTGCAATCATGAAAGTTCTATTTCCTAGTATACTTACGTTTTGTATTACTAGCAATTAATTTTGTTGTTGCTTGTAATTAACACCATGTTACGTATCATTGTACTTTCAACAAATAGAATAACATATTTGGTAGCGGAGATAAATTGTGTCGCTCAGTTTGTAAATATTTTTTTAAAGACGATGGATGTTTTGGAAACTTAGCTCATTACTCTTCTTCTTTAAATGCCTTACAAATCTGATATTGATGAGAAACATTTACGATGGGAAATTTTTACGAGTCTTTGGAAACAACAGAAGACAGCTTATAGAGCTGTTCATCAAAACATTGGTTTACGTTGCAAGGAAGCAAAGCCCGTTCCTTCAAAAATTAAGGACACTCCAATCATTAAAGCAGTGCGGCACAATTTTGAAGACAAGCAGAGCCTTTGGTACCGACTGCAGATTCAAAATGGTAACTTTGCATTCGAGTCTTTGTTGCTTCTAGTTATCCAAAAATAGAGTTCATTAAACTGAGACAGAGCTCTTAGCCGCTTTAGTATGTAAGCATAAGCCTGGGCGAGTGATAATCTCGATAGCAGGATATTCAACATGTGACATCGTCTGACCCACGATGCTATGTTCTGACCTTCATACTGTAGATTCATGTGAGTTTTATATCAGTTGTACTCGAGATAAAGAACGACTTCCTAGGGAAATCTGAGGGAGCTGGTGAGGCAGAGCTGGAAAAGAGACATCTAGACGAGTGACCTTATGCACCTATCCAGGGACCGGAGAAGATGGCACAGCATGGTCGGCATCGTCATACGACAAGGTACTTAAAAAATAGGACTCGAGGCAAGAAGATGTAGCATTGTCTTATAATTATGTTGGAATAACATTTTGATTGGAATATTGAAGAGTTGAGGTTTCCTCTTTTGTATGAATTACAGCATAATTTAAGGGAAATTTGTCTGACAAAGTTGGCAAACTCCAGGAGTGAGGACTAAGAGAAGACTTACAAACAAACTGGAAGGAGGCAAAAAGTTAAGATCAACATCAATCAAGGAGATTTACATAAATCTTTAGGGTATTTTAGAGAATTCACTAGTACATTTTAACATACAATTGCTATGAATACTTGGCAGGAAGTACACAACAAGAGAACCAAAACATTTAGGAATACAATCTTTTAGAACGTGAATAAATAACCTTCCACGGCAACACTTGATTTAGACAGAGGGAAGAGCTAGTGTCCTTAAGCACTCCATAGATATATGAAGGAGGTCTTGCATCTAGATAGCAACATGCACTCTAAACTACACAGTACAAAACAAGAGTAAGTCGAAAGTTTGAGAGGAAAGTTTAATTTTCCCACAACCCTGAGATCGTTTATGCACTGGTTGCGAGTTTCAAAGCAAAAATTTTAAAGTTTACTGAAGAGGGAACTCGAAGACAATTTTTTTTACATCGACATATATGAGGAGCTTGAAACAGTATGTATCACGGTTTTGTAAATTTTAAAGTTATTCAAATATCAAAGCTGAGACCAATTGCAAACTGTGAAAAA
This sequence comes from Alatinidae sp. Z8VKAUB7J3, assembly GCA_010016025.2. Taxonomy (NCBI): domain Eukaryota; kingdom Metazoa; phylum Cnidaria; class Cubozoa; order Carybdeida; family Alatinidae; species Alatinidae sp. Z8VKAUB7J3. The sequence goes on along the minus strand of JAAAKM020073195.1, from coordinate 4,269,253 downwards.
ATTAACTACTGTGTTCAGTTTCATTACCCCTGGCTGGGAAACGTTACATCGTTTCCATAGGGACCAGGTACTCAGCATTGGAGTAAACCTATGTGTCCCGGTCTGTAGTTTCGTTAGTCGACAAACATGACGTCAGACGACAAACAACTTCATGACGACATACAGCTCAATCCTTATAATGACGTCAGTCGACAAACATGACGTCAGTCGACACACAAACATGACGTCAGTCGACAGACAGACAAACAACTTATTTTTATATATATAGATTTGGCTTTTGTGCTTGGTTCATGAGTATATTGTAAAATAGCAAAAATAAAAATTTTCATAAGAGAGTAGGCTCTTAGTAGTCCTTTAGGAGAAAGGTTGGATTTGTGGCTGTTTGCATTCCCTGCTAGTATACTGAGTACGGTTAAATCGGTTAAATCGAATCACTACTAAAACACTCACTTTATTTGCTATCTTCTATCCAGGTATCAACGATCACAACTCGAAAAGAACTGTAAGCCGAGTGCTAAATGAAAGATGTCCAAAGCGCTTTATCCAACCCGAAGATCCTGTTTAAACGACCTTGTCAAAAACGATCATTGACGTAATATCCTCTCATTAATGCATCGCTACCCCAAGAGTAACCCAAAACTGGGTTGTAAGCCAAGGTAGAGGACCTTGTTTTCCCCAAAGATTGTCTATTATATTCGTGGGAAAAGAGCCAGATTTAATCTTCCGGTAAGTTTGCTCGAATAAGGTGATTTATAATTCTTGACTGTAAATTCGTGATTACAATGAAACGGTACAAGATGATGATAACTTATGGAATCAGAATCAACGGCATAGATTTGACCACAGTCTATATAGACACCAGTTGCGCAAACATTTTTCAAAAGCAACACATAGCTATCGTCGCGACATTAATTGGCACTGCGTCAAAACCAGACACTCTCGCAGTTGGAAACTGGATTCCACAGCCTATATAGAACGCATGGACGGATAATAGATAGACATATCTATTAACAAATGAACTAACATCATTTTTATACAATCCTAATAAAAGGGGGGGGGGGTTAATGCCAAAATTAACGGTGGTCACAACAGAAATTTCTGTTTTCACTCCCGGAATAGAGTCAAGGTCTTTCCGCGATGATTGGCTGTGGGAGCGCCGGAGGATAACGCCTAGTCTAAAGATGTGTGCTGAAATCCTTCTATGGGCAAGATACGACTCCGCGCAACTGGTGTCTATATAGGCTGGGATTGTAAGTGCACACGCAGGAGTTTGAAAATTTTATCATTTCTACATAAACAATATCGCCATCTAATTTTTAATTGCCCCAAATTTGACGGTATAAGCGAACTACCTACCGGCACCTCCAGAACCTATGAAAAACTTAGCGTTCCACTAAGAAGCCGAAGACATGTTAATGCATACTGTATTAGATTCAAATACAAGTTAATAATTGGTCCAATTGTTTGACGACGTGCAGCACGTATCTTGTCAAGCTCTCGGTGCTTTTTTGGCCACCAGCCAACATGTCTTCTAAATTTGATTTTTTCTGGAAAACTGGGTTAGAAAACTTGATAACTCAACCAAAGCAAGGTACACCCAAAAAGCTGGTTCATGTCACACTCAAAGTCAAAACCAGTATTGATTAGTTGAATTCTCTGATTTTTCTCTCATTTCTTCAGAAAATACCAAATGTAGACGCATTCTAAGGCAGCGTTTTCCTAACTGGGAGGCGCGCCTCCCCAGGGACGCATGGACTAGTTTAGGTGAGGCGCCAACATTAGCCGGGATTGATATAAACTTCAATAAAAAAATTTGCTGGATCTTTAGCAATTGTGCTTGAAAATTCACAAGGGAAATTCCATCCCACCCCAGTCTCACCCATGCATAATTGTTTCTAGTAAGGTGAGGATCCTTTTTTATATTTTGAAGGGTAAGTTCATCAGTTCTCCTCTTTTATGATCGATTTCTTCTTTTATGTGCTTTTATATTCAAAGATAAATTTAGAAATCATTGAGGTTGTTTTTTTCTGCTGCACTTAGATTGTCTTTCTAGATATCTACAAACGCAAGAATTTTTTTCTCTCTCTGTTTCCCGCGCAAAAGCCATGCGTGTGGCGTCTTCATCACCCAACGCCCATTCGTACGCCAGGTTGTTTTTAATACCGTCGTAGATGTCCTCGGAATGTGCCGCCGTGGCCACATCAATCACCGGATTCAGTTCATTGAATTCAACTACCACTGATTCAGCCGCACGTTTGGCTGTGTGTACCGAGTCGGCAATCACCAGCGCATAAGGCTCACCCACGTAGTTAACCAGGGTCGCCGCCATTGGCGGGTGCGGTGAGGACAACATGTCGCTACCGTCTTTGCTTTTGACCAGCCAACCACAAGGCAGGTCGCCAAGCCCGTCATCAACCATCTGCTGGCCGGTAAATACGGCCACCACGCCCGGAATAGACAGCGCTTCGCTGCTGTCTATGGAGGCTATTTCAGCGCGCGCATGCGGACTGCGGCAGAAGCAGCCGTACAACTGACCCGGTTGGTTTAAATCATCTGTATAACGACCGTTACCGGTAATAAAACGCACGTCTTCGCGGCGACGCACGGCAGCACCAATACCAGTACCGGCATGGTCGGATTCGTTGCTATCAACTTCACTCATAAGACCACCATCAACCCGCGTCTGCGACGCTTTCAATGGCGCGCACAATATTATGGTAACCGGTGCAGCGGCATATATTTCCTTCCAGACCCTCACGGATTGCACGGTTGTCCAGGCCTTTGTTATTTTCCACCAGGTCGATGGCCTGCATGATCATCCCTGGCGTACAAAATCCACATTGCAGCGCGTGACATTCTCGAAAGGCCGCCTGCATGGGATGCAGGTTATCCGGCGTGCCGATTCCCTCAATGGTTGTAATGTCCATGCCTTCGGCTTGTGGCGCTAACACCGTGCAGGACTTTACGGCTTTGCCGTCCACATGCACTGTGCATGCCCCACATTGTGACGTGTCGCAACCCACATGGGTGCCCGTGAGTTCAAGGTGCACGCGCAGCATATCCACCAGCAGTGTATGCGTGGGCACATCCAGCTCACGCGCTTCACCATTTACGGTCATTGATACTTTCATCGCAAAATTCCTCTTCTCCCTTTATATCTTTATTTCTTTGTTTCTTTATCTCTTTGTTTCTTTATCTCTCTGCCGTTATCTCTTTTGTGTCTTTCTCTTAAGATGATCGAGCAGCCTAGAGGGTCAGTAGTGCGGCCAGGCTGAGCACAACAAATGCCACCAGCCAGATTTTCCACTGCCCTGATGACTCATAGGTTTGCTTTGCCGGCGCAGCTTCGGCGGTTACACGAGCGTCTTCTTTATTATCTTGGGCACCGTCCTGGCCTGTAGGCGGCTGCGGCGACAAGTGCGCACTGAAAGCGGCAAAAAAGTCGT
>JAAAKM020073195.1:4140881-4265797 GCA_010016025.2 Alatinidae sp. Z8VKAUB7J3 | reverse complement strand
GTCGTCAGCCATTTTACGCGCAGCGCCGTCCACCAGACGGCTACCCACCTGGGCCAACTTACCGCCCACGTTAGCCTTCACTGTGTAACTGAGCACGGTGGTGTCCGCATCCTCGCGCAAGGCTACCGCCGCCTGGCCCTTGGCAAAACCGGCTGCACCACCCTTAACCCCACCCTGGATGACATAACTTTCCGGCGGCATCAAATCAGCCAGCTCCAGAGCAGCCTGGAATACAGCACTCACCGGGCCCACCTTTGCTTTCACTTTGACGTCGAAGTGCTGGTCATCAACTTTAGTCACGTCCTGACACCCGGCAATACACTGCCCCAGCACGTGTGGGTCGTTCAATGCTTGCCACACATCTTCACGCGACGCGTTAATGCGGTATTCACCTGTTTGTTCCAATGGCTTGCCTGCGCGGTTGTTTTTGTTCTCTTACCGGACAATCAGGGTGCACCAAACCCAGCGGCGAGGCAACCGCCGGGCTGCATATTCGTTGCTGAAACTAGTTTACTGGTCAACCTCACCCAGTTGTCGCGCACGCTCCACGCGGCTGGCTTCGTCCGCGCCAAGATAACGAGTGGCCAGCAACAGGAAGGCGGCACTAACCAGAAACATCAGCAGGCCCCAGGCCAGCAATAGTGTAAATAATTATACCCGTGTATACCAATCAAGTGTTCACAATAGGTAATATATATATATAAGCAAACACAAGGCTGAATTTTAAATGTTGTAGCGTAGAGTTAATGAAACTCGGGTTTTTCTATACGAATTACGATATAAGTGGAGTCAGAAGTGGGAATGTTCTACCGACTAGAACTCATAAACTGGAAACCAGATGGCAAGGAAACTTCAGAATATCCGGGAAAGTTGTGACTGTAAACTACGAAGTCCTGTCCCCGAAAGGAAGAAGATTCTACACATCAATCTTCTTCGGAAGTTTGAACGTAGGCCACCGGATTTCCTCCTCTTTGCTCGTGAAGTTCCAAGCATGCCTACGCTTGACTAGACAGATAATTCTGGTAACCAGGATGACATCCAAATTGTGATAGATTCGCTAAGTGACCTTAGTGAAAATAGAAAGAAAGGACTTTGGCATACTAATGGGGTTTAGAAAGTCCTCCGAAATTCCCGGACGAACGACAGTGGTCAGACACCACATTGATACAGGTAATACCCATCCTGTGCGTCAGAAACCCTACAGGGTGACACAGAGCCAACAACAAGCCATTGAAGAAAAAATCAAGCGAATGCTGGATTTTGGGATCATACAGCCCTCTTTAAGGCCCTGGTGTTCTCCAGTAGTCGTGGTTTCCGAGACAGATAGAGGCATTCATTTCTTTTTGGACTTCCGAGGCTTAAATCGGGTATCCAAGTTTGATGCCTACCCCTTTCCCCGCAGAGATGAATTGCTGGGGTAAATAGGCAACAAAAAGATCTTCAGTGTTTAAGACCTTACCAAAGGCTACAGACAAATAGAAATTACGCCACACTGCATGAAAAAGACGGCCTTCCAAGCAAAGTCCAGATTCTACGAGCTCAGAGTCCTTCCTTTTGATGTGCAAGGGGCACCAGCAACCTTCCAGCCTGCCATGGATAAGATTTTGGCTAGATGCCGTTGCTTCTCAAGGGCGTATCATGAAGACCTTATAATACTCTCTGATTATTGGCAAGATAACGAGCAACATCTAAAGAAGGTTTAGGGAAGGATAGCGGCTGCTGGTCTTCACATTCATCCTGAAAAAATGCACGTTTGGACTGGACGCAATTCAGCATTTGGGCCACAAAGGGGGATATTGCCAAAACACATCACTTGAAAGCAAAGTTGGGGCTGTGATTTACTTTCCAGAACCCACCACCAAAAAGGAAGTGAGGTCATTCCTTGGCAAAACTGCGTATTACAATAGCATTGCCCGCAATTTCTCTTCAGTTGCGTCACTGCTGACAGACCTTCTTTAGAAACGAAATACAACCCTCTTTACGCTATCTCAGGGATAGAGAATAGCCTTAGAGGCACAGAAGACTGCACTCACTACCGTCCCTGTCCCGAACAAAGCAGATTTTGCCAAAGAGTTTGTGCTTCAAACGGATGCTTCGAAAATGGACACTGGAGCAGTCCTGACTCCACACAACGGAAAGGAGCACTCCATCGCATATTGAAGTAGAAAGTTATCGCAAGCAGAACATCACTATTCGATAGTGAAACGTGAGGCTTTAGCGTTCGGTACTACCTTGAATGCCGCAAGTTCACTGTTGAAACTGATGATAATCCGCTCTGCTGGTTGAACATGGCACGGTGCAACACTGGCTTTCCAAGATATTCCATGGTGCTCCAAGAGTACCAATTCCACATTCGTAGTCGGAGAGTTAAAACTTGTGTTTCGCTATACGGATTACGACAACTGATGTTAGATAATTTATTTTTTAAGCTCATATCCCCATTTAATCATAGAGTGATGGCACATGAGCAGCCACACAAAGAGGTATTATGTGCTTATATATTTTTTTTCGACGACACGAGCCTTGGGACTGTGTGAGCTAGGGGATAGATGTAAACTTCATGGGCCCACTACCATACGTAATTATAGGAAATGAACGCCTAAGCAGAATTTTAAGCTCAATCGGATGATGCGAGGCGGAAGTTGGCAACCCTGCTCCTTATGTTGAATGCACTTTAGACGAATATACCGACTACTGACGTTTAACACGAATGAAAATTGACACCCAAGTGACCCCCCTTACTTGCAGTGTGTTACCACGAACTGTAAGTATTCTAACTGAGTTATGTTCTTGTCGGGCAGCTATCGAAAATAGGTGGAAATTTTAATGAGAAATCCATTTCAAAGTGTTAGGCTTACTAACTATAGATATTTGTGGGTGGAGTAGGGTCGAACTACTGCGCCAAGAAGGGAATGCTGTTATGGAAATCTGTTGGGAAAAGCATTGACATCACTGACAGAGATAAAGTCATCAGTCTACACTAGGCAGGATTCAATATTTAGACAATTTTTTCACAGGAAAATAAATAGAAACCTTGAAGCTTAAAAAAAAGCTCTTAAAGCTTTTTTAAAAGCTTTTTTTAAAGCTATTTTTAAAGCTCTTATGAAATCGCAAGTTAAACTTTAGCGTAAATATCAGAGTCCTAATGGGCTAGCAGACCCCCCCCCCCCTCCAAAAAAGGAATAGAACAACATACGTTCTATATAAGTTCTACAAAGGTTTCAAGAAAATCCTTTAATTGAGAAATAATTTCCGCTAAGTAAAGCTAAAATTGAAACTTCTTAATTTGTAATTCTCTGGAAACTTGAGAACTGGTTCTCAGTTTTATTTACCCATTGTTGTGTTTCTCTACAAGCAAAAAAAAAACTTTAACATGCGGCATAATCTATCAGAATTCATTAAGTAATACAAGAGAATCAAAATTTCGCCGAACGAAGCTAAATCTTAATATCCGCTGGTACTCGTTTTCCGTTTATGTTTTCTATCAGGCAAATTTTTCAGGTTTTGGCTGAGAATTACGGCTTTCATATGAGTTTCTGAATAAGTTGCTCAAAAGTTTTGGATAAGTCTTGACAAAATCAACCTTTGGGTTGAGTCCCCCTAAAAACAAACAGCAGCTCTTGGTAATTGTCAAATCTAAATAATATTCTTGAATAATTCATTGCAAATGCAAATTTTTGTAATATTCCAAGTTAGTTTCGTCAAGAGTTTATGTTCAAGTATAACATGCACCATTTCTCCCGTCTGAAAATTCAAAAGGGAAAACTAAATACAGGTTATTGGAAAACGTTTTTTTTTTACCGGCAGTGGAAAAACGGCAGTACTTCTTTTTTTCATCCTTTCAAATTCCGCCAAACATCGAATCATGAGGGGTGGTGTGCTATACGAGGTCCCAAAACAGAAGGCATAAATCACGATCAAGCGAAAAATCCTTAACCAAGGTGACTCAATGCAGCCTATTTGGTCACCCAATGAGATTTTGGTAATGAAACAGAGGCCCTGTCATCAAGTAATATCATCGGCTCTTGATTTTAGTTCAAAGTTAGGGAAATTGCCCCAAAATCCTTAAATGGAACAAGCAAACAGACAAAATAACAACTATTAAGGTTTTCAAACGGCAGGTTTTCAGTCAGTTTTCACAATAGCAGTAGCAAAATGTCAGACGAGTAAGTAATAATAACATACAAAATATATGACATGTAAGTTGATCCAACTAAATTTAGACTGTTAGACTAGTTGATGTAATACTGACAGTACAGGGCTTTGGTCCCACTGGCACCCATCTAGATCTGCCCCTGATGGAGGAAACTACCTCAGAAGGGCACCATGTATCGCTATTCTTACAGCAATTTAATAATGAGAGCATTTTTTCCATTATCAATGTTTGGGACATTTTGGGAAATCAAAGTAAAGAAGTCGCGCGTCCTTTGCTTTCAATAGATAATCTTCATCAAAATGAGTAAAAGTTAGCCTTCTCATTCAATCTTGTGAAATATTAGTTCCTTGTTGGTTCGGTGATAGAGGACAAGCGCTAAAACGTTATGAAAAGAGTTCCATGGGGTATTACGTCCCCGGATGAAACATTTTTTCACAGAACCACGCCGTAAGTAACAGTAACAAAGTCTCTTGCACTCGGGCAAGGTGAGGCGTACGGTGACAGCTCCGGCTGAACCACTTAAATGATTCCACTCAAAGCTTTCTAAAACAAGAGGCTGTATCTGATCTGAAGAAACTAACGTTGAGACCGACGGCCCGGTGCTCGAGATCGCCCCTGTCGGGAGAAACACACTCACATTGGGAAAATCAACTTTTTCACCAATGGGTTTTGATAATTCTGTAAAAAGATTGTAATTCACAACTTCATCAATAGTGACTCGAGGACCCCCGACATAAAAATAATTTTTGAAAGGATGGGCATCAAAATGAATTCTCACGCTATTTTCATTAAGGTCGCGATTGCCTAAAAAACTAAAGCTTTGGTCATCAGGAAAGTCACTACTAATTCTCAAGTAGAGCAGATAGGCACCATGAATTCCATCTAAAGTAGCTACCAAATCGATAGTTGACAACGATGTAACACCAGGTAGTGGACTTTGAGTAAGATCAAGTGAATCCACTGCCCCTCTAATAGGCAAAGCATCCCAGTCAAAGCCATCTTCGGTATATTCTATAGCTGTCCCATTTTCATCAATCGTGTCGATTTGAGCTACGTAAGGCCCCGTCCACACTCGCAGACCACTAATGACAATATAGGGGGTCTCATCGCTTGCTGACGATTCACTAGTCGGGTCATAGCCAATAAAAGTGTTGTCCCCTTGAGCATCTCTGGAACGATTGAGAAAAAAAGTGGAGCCTTTATGCATATCAGCGCCCGCTGTCAAATCCTCCGTGATCAGATAACGCCCAGAAGGAACATAACGCGTCGAAATACTTCTAATATGCTCTTTACTATCTTGGGTATTGCTTGACTCGCTATTAAAAAAGTTACCGGCTCTAATGCTGGTGGCCTCAAAACTCACCGCCGCGTTGCCCCCAATCTGAATCTCATTGGCATTACTTGAGTCAAAAGTTAACGCATTGACATACGTTTGTTGAAGAGTCCACTCCGTTGCCAAAAAATCTTTGGTCTGGCTATCTACATTGGGAGGGGGGGGGATCGGCAAAGCCGGATTAGACCGTGTCCGCAAAAAAGGCAAGAGAATCTGGACCGGTTCTCCTCCTGTCAAATCCGTGCCCGAGTCGTCTTCAGTGGCATCAGAGTCATGTAAAAAACGAATCAGTATCGGTGGCAGCTCATAATTGCCGTTGTAATCAAAATGAGACTCAAACTGCAGACGAGCTTCCATCGCATCAATGACGGGTGCATCACTCGAGAGTTTCGCCACCACGATAAAAAGAAGTAGTGGGACCAAGAAAAAATAAATTTTTCTCATTGAAATCCTTTAAAGCAACCTTGAGAGATGATGTCTCATCTCTGGGACAAACGGATTATTTTTTAAAGTGCGGCGCTGATTCTATGAAAAAATAGACTTTCATGCCAATTCTTTTTAAGCAAGTTAAGGACCATCAAAAAAATTAGTAGATAGCCCAAGATCTCTCCCGACTTTCTTGGCTGTTTGACGATTTGTATAAAAGGTTTGTCACCGATTAGTTGACAACTTTTACTATTTTTAGGACTTATAATAAGCGAATGTCTCTGTTAACTCGACATCTTTGGCAAAGACTCTTCATTTTTTGGGTCATGACCCTCCTCTCTCTGCTGGTGATGCTGACTTTGGGAGATTTGTTAGCCAATCTCAAAGACCTTCGCACTCTCTCTTTGGAGAAATTACCTAATACTTTATATAATCACTATTTAAGGAGAATTCCTTTTTGGCTGCCGCTGCTTTTGCCCCTTTCGGCCGTGGCCAGTTTCACACTCTTGGCAAGCCAAATGAAAATCAAAAGAGAGCTCTTGGCTCTTTGCTCGGGAGGGATCTCGATGTATCGCTACTGGCTGCCCGCTTTGATTGTTTTTTCATTAGCTTTCGGCGGGCTTCATTGGGCTAATCAGGAAATTCTGATTCCTTCTTTTGAAGGGAATTTGTCATTCAAAGAGCAAGCTCGCGGACAAGACACGCCTTATTCTTATGTGCGCTCTTACGACCCTGTCTGGGCGTGGATTTAGACCGGCAATGCCGCAGTCCTGACCGCTTGTTACGCTACGCCATACGCCTTTGAGGTACGCCTCCCAACAAGCACCTGGTTTTGGGCGATGCAGTCTCCGCGGGCAAGGTGTCGAGGTGGCCATTTCGGTCTGACAATTCTGGTTTTTTCGCGCCTGGGCAGCTTGCCTCTTTGCGATGAAATTAATGTATACAAAAATCAAAATGTATGCAATACGGGATTTGTATGCAAAAAGGGGTTTCGATGGTCGCATCCCTCAAATCAGAAGAGAGCGTCACCGATAGGCTCGTCGACATGATCTCTTGCGGTGAGCTGACACGTTCCGAACGGGTTCGTGAGGTCGAGATCTCAAAGCGATTGGGGGTCAGCCGCATCCCGCTGCGAGAAGCGATGAGTCGGCTGGAATCGCATGGGGTTTTAGAGGCCCGGGCACGCGGGGGCATGAACGTCAAGGCCTTCTCGGACAAACAGATTGGAGAGATTTGCCGCGTGCGCGCAGCGCTTGAACCGCTTGCGATGAGAGACGCGGCACCGCGTCTTAAAGAACAGGAACAAAGGTTCGCGCTGAACGCAATCATCGAGGAAATGAAGTGGGCCGCGGAACACAAGAACCGTTCGGACGTTGCCAAGGCCGACATCGCCTTTCACCGGTTGCTGATCGAACTATCTGAAAACGATCTCATCCGCAAAATCTGGTCCGGCCTGGAGCTTCAGCTGCGCATCATCTTCCGTCTCGAGCTCTACGTTCCCACAAATCTCGACGAGGTGGTGCCCAAGCATCTAGCCCTTCGGGACTATTTGCTCAGCGACAACCTCGAAGACCTGGACAGAATCGTGACGGCACATGTGTGGCCCGAATTCAGCGTAACCGAATAAATCAAATTGGGAGGATACAGATGTCAAAGCTAAGAACCGCACTGTTAGGCATTTCCGCGGCTACCATTGCCTTTGGTGGCAACGCCATGGCGCAAGAGGTTCGGTTGCTAGCCTTCGAGGGGTATGCGGACGACGCCTGGCGCGTACCGTTCGAAGAAACCTCGGGCTGTAAGGTCGTCGTGAGCTACGTCGGCGGGGTCGATGAAATGTTTGCAAAAATGGCGGGCTCCGAAGGGGCCGATTTCGATCTCGTCTCAATCGACACCAGTCTTTATCCGCGATACGCCGAAGCAGGCCTCCTTCAACCGTTCGATGAGGCAAAACTTTCGAATATCGGAAACCTGCTGCCCGCGTTTCAAGACGTATCGGCTGTTCAGGATGGCGCAAGCCGACTGGGAATTCCCATCGCCTGGGGCTCTCAGGGGTTGATCTACGATGCGGACGAGATGACCGATGCCCCAACATCTTGGGGATCGATGTGGGATCCGGCAAACGCGCAGCGCGTGATCGCGCTGGACGATTCGAACAACAACATCGTCATGGCGGCGCTCTATCTGGGAATGGATGATCCGTTCAACCTCTCCGATGAGCAGATGACCCAGGTTCGCGACGCATTGATCGAGCTAAAGGGCAATCTGCTGAGCTACTATGCGGGATTCGAGGATGGTGTTGCCGTTTGGGAAAGCGGTGCCGTAACGATGATGCTTTCCATGGGTGAACCGCAACTTGGCCAGTTACTCGACCGTGGCTACAACGCGATCTACTCGATCCCGGAAGAGGGTGCAGTCGGCTGGCTGGACACCTGGGCTCTTTCAGCGGGCGCCGAAGACTTGGACTGCGCTCACGCCTGGGCCGACTATTCCTTACGTCCCGATGTGGGCGAGGTGCTGAACAGCAAGTATGGCTATGGGCCTACGACAGTCGAGGCGGAAGGTTTGGATTACGCCGACAATCTGGTCTGGCTGAAGCCCGTGGAAGACATGGACGCTCGTGTGCGTCTGTGGAACGAGGTAAAAGCCGCCACTCAATAGTTGAGTTTCGCTTTCGGGGTGCGATGTGCGCCCCGAAAGCTAGATCTATTGAGGTTAGTCAATTACTTCATTTTCAGGTAACAAACTTCTTTGTATACAGATTAAGCATTAGTAGTCTCGAGAAGGCATAGAAATAGTGCCTCCGTTCTCAAAAGCAAACACAACATCAATCTTGAAAACTATAGTTTAGAAGACTTATAGAGTCTATAGTTTATTCATACTTAAAAATGAAAAAAATGCACGGATATTCAACAGCAAACCAAGTTCAGTTTGCTAATCTTATTGACATCAAAAACTGTTACAAAAACTCTGCTTCGTATCACCCGACTATTTTAATTCTTAATTACACACGTCTTCTTTGCCTACAGTTAATGAGACGTCATATCAATTTTGTCTGGGGAGGGAACAAAAGGGGAGGGGGACTAAAGAGACCCAATTGTTACTTCATTTTCAGGTAACAAACTTCTTTGTATACAGATTAAGCATTAGTAGTCTCGAGAAGGCATAGAAATAGTGTCTCCATCCCCAAAAGCAAACACAACATTAATCTTGAAAACGGAACTAGACTGCGGCCTGACATTCAACAACTCAACCACCTAGCAATGAATTATGCCCAAGCTGCAACTTTAATCCAAGCCTGATTCATTTTTAATTCACAGAACACAGTTTGATTGCGTAAATGCCTTCCAAAAAGCCACTCATCAAGATACTGAAGGAAACAAACATCTGTATAGTTACAATAATTCCCCAATGCAAAAATTATTTGACACGCAAATTCGGGTAAAGTTTAAAGCACAAAAATAGCAGAACTTCAGTTTGCCCATAACTGAGAACCCAGCAAACCGAAACAAGTTTTGAGCAATTTCAATTTAAACTGACTATTTTAGCTAGACATGACTTGTTGGCTTTGACTGAAATGCATCAAACAGGGTATAAATCAAATGGCAGTTTGTCACGTTTTATCAGAGAGTATTTTTCATAAGAATTTTTTTTTTTAAGACAAATACCCGACACTGAAATTTTGTATTTTTTTTTATATTCATGATACTTCTCCTAAAATCAGTGGTCTAGAAGATTTACGCCAAGTGTAACCAGGGCCGTATCCAGAATATATAGATTTTTTTTTTCGGGGGGGGGGAAGGTCGGTAGCACATGATAGTTTGGATACTTGTGTCTTATAGCCATCACACTCAAGTTCTGTCGAGAAGTGAAGTTTGGTTAATGTTAATGAAATAAAAAAAAATGATCAATATAATGCTTTAACGCCAAAATTCTGAAAACTACATCGAAGAATTATGGGACCACATCGTATTAAATACGTAACCTAAACTAACCTAAACAAAATACCAACTAAATATTTAATCAAAATATAATTACAAAGTAGTTTTCCACCGAGCCGAAGCTAATATTGTCTGGTATAGACCATGAAAACTGGTTATTGTCTCATGTTCGCGATACAAGATCTTGAATGTGGTGGCTATAAGACAGAAAGTATAAAAACTTGTTTATATTCATTTTTGTTGCGGTTTTACGAGTGGGACAAACATTTAAGTAGGACAAACATTTCTCAAGGGAGGGGAGGTAAATTTTTAATAAAGGCTCATTTCCTATAAACATCAACTTATACAAATGCTAAGAAAATTTTTACCTTTTAAATTTCTTTTTTCTTCCACCAGGTAGACCAAACGTCTATTTTAGCCCCTCCCCCTGTGGAAACCCGCGGATTTTTGGCACTATTGGTTACCTTGAGATATGCAGCTAATTTCAACAAATATTCTCTGATTGGCATTCAGTGTCTCCCGTCAGGTCACATTTCCTTAGAGCCAAACTAGTTTAAAGAAGCTCTTTAGAGACGATCCTTTTAAAAGTAGGAGCAGGTGGAGCCTCACTCACCTCCACTAAAGGAAGCAAAAATATTTTAGGATCTTGAAAATATTCCCAGAAATTTTGTATAATTTACTATTTGTTCGCGATTTTGACTAATTAGGCCCCTCACAAGGTCGTATCCAGGACCTTTTTTTTGCTGGGGGGACTGGAGTTAAAAAAGAATTGTTTTTTTGTTAGACTATAGTAGTAGCCAACCTCTCGCTTCTGTTCAGGCGTAGGATTGAGAACCAACAAATGGTACTAAATGACCTATAAGAGTATAGTACATAATCCCCATCACACTTCCTGGCTGAAGGGCCAGGAAATGGAGATCAGCACCGCCGGTATGGACTGTAAAGTCTAATGCCGTATGCTTTACCTTTTTTTTTTTTACATATTTCATCTGAATAACTTAACCATAAAAACATGGAAATCTAACCAAAAAACCTTCATATAAGGCACTCATGTTTGCATTTATATGAAGGCAAATAAAAAATTGGCAAAAAAAACAAGTAAACATGTCGTATAAATTTAAAACATAAAATTAAAATAAATAATAAATCAAAAGAAAATTTATAATTAGCACAAAAACAAACAAACAAAGTAATTGGTATATGGTTTAGAGGATGATCAAAAATATACATAAACGAAACCGAGAAAAAGCTAAACAGAAAGGAAACTAAAACCAAAAGAAAGATATTTATATCAGAACTGACAATAAATATTTAGTTCCTAACCTAACAGTTACAAAGGCATTAGCCGAATGTACCAACATAAAACCAGCCATAAATAACTAAATAATACATAAGAAACGCATCACTACTTGTTGTATTTTCTTCTATAGGATTTATCTAAATTTTCTGAATGAGTATTTGACTAGCTTTAATGCCTTACTTTAGTGTACACATTTGGATAAAAGCAGCTTAGTGTTTGTCTCAGAGTGGTCGGCTAGTTGACTAGGGGTGTCCAATGATCAAAGGGGTGGACGCTAAAGTTTGACTTTGTGTCCCAATTGTTTAAGAATTACTTTTGAAACACAATGGCCGTTTATGAAATATAAAGCTTTTTAAAAGTTATCAAAACACTTTAGCACGAAGATTGAAAAATAGGCAAACCCCCTCATATATGGAATAATTTCTGTTTGTTTTAGGTTTCAATCTGGATCCTTACTTTTAGTTGATTTTTTTTTTTTATTGTAACAAGAATTGTACTTACAGGTTATCTCTCAGTGCGTGCTTCCTTTGTAGTCTTTTTCAGCCTTCCTTAATTCTATTACGGTCAAGTCGTATTCTTTTTTCAAGTTCTAGAAAAAAATTATTTTTTTTCTAGAAATTTTGACTAATAGAGGAGGGGTTGAAAGTAAGTATAATGGCAACAACCTTTATATCTAAAAAAAACACTGGTTCCGGTAGGTAAACAGAACTTCGTAGATTGTAGAAGAAATAACTTATTTTGATCATTTTAGCCTAAAAAACCGAAGAATATAAAAAAAAAAATTCCCCTAGATTTACAAAATAAAATTTTTAGTGAAAAATGCAAGAAAAACAACACTCCTACTTTTCCATGAATTAGTGATAATGAATTTGCCTCTTATGATTCCAACTTATGTATGAAACATTTTTTTTCATTTTTGATCCCCAGCCGTAAATTAGGAACTAAGGGATGATTACGTTGCACGGTGCACTCCGCGTAACTTGATTGACACAAATGTTGGTTGTAGGCTAAAAAAAAATTAATGATTATGTGTGCAAAAATCTGAAGGAAATTTTTGATTTCAAAATAACATAATGATGATCGTTAAAAGCCTCAATTTAAAAAAAAATGTAAGTGACATCATATTTATGAATACATTCGAATAGCATACATACGTCTTGTTGTTTTATCGTTTTCAGCAAATGATTGACAACCAAAAATCGCATGATTGACGTTATGTTTATGATTATATTTTGAAGAAAATAAATTATGTCATCCCCCCAAGAGTGTATATATCGTTTTTAAGTCTTCAACACTTACCACATTGCAAAAGGAACATAGCTAAGTATGAAATACCGTGTGTAATTAATATATTTACAAAAAACGTTAAAGTGACTTCAAACCTGACAACTCCAATCCTATGTGACTGGATCTGACCAATAGGAGAGGCTAAAGTCAAGGCTATGAAAAAAAAGTCTAAAATAATGATAAACTAAAATGAAGTTTTCTTGGCGGTGTGTTCCGCCTCACGACGGTCATTTGCCTTCTGGGATTTGCTGCGTCCAAAGCGCACCGCGTTTTCATCCGCGATGCGCTTCTTCTCCGCTTTGGCGCGGTTTTTCCTGTGTTTATTTAGGTTTACGACACTCACTTGGGGCCGATCATCAGCTCGGGCCGGACCACACGGTCGAAGGTTTCCTCATCGACGAAGCCCAATGCGATGGCCTCCTCTTTCAAGGTCGTGCCGTTCTTGTGGGCGGTCTTGGCAACTGACGTAGCGTTATCGTAGCCGATCTCGGGTGCAAGCGCCGTGACAAGCATAAGCGACTCGCGCATCAGCTTCTCGATCCGGTCGGTATTGGCCTGAATGCCCACCACACAATTGTCGGTAAACGCGACCGAGGCGTCCCCCAGAAGCTGCATCGATTGCAGCACATTATAGGCCATCATCGGTTTGTAGACGTTCAGCTCGAAATGCCCCTGGCTGCCCGCGAACCCCACGGCGGCGTCATTGCCGAAGACATGAGCGCAGACCTGCGTCATCGCCTCGCATTGGGTCGGGTTCACCTTGCCCGGCATGATCGAGGAGCCTGGCTCGTTTTCCGGAAGCATCAACTCGCCCAACCCGCAACGGGGTCCGGAGCCCAGCAGGCGAATGTCATTGGCGATCTTGAAGAGCGAGGCAGCAACCGTCTTGGTCGCGCCCGACATCTCAACCATCGCGTCATGAGCGGCGAGCGCCTCGAACTTGTTGGGCGCGGTGATGAAGGGCAGACCGGTGATCATCGCCATGTTTGCGGCAACGGTCTTGCCCCAACCCTCCGGCGTGTTGAGCCCGGTGCCCACGGCGGTGCCGCCCTGTGCCAACTCGTAAATCCGCCCCAGCGCGTCTTTCACCCGGGCAATGCTCATCACGACCTGATGCGCGTAGCCGGAGAATTCCTGGCTCAGCGTCAGAGGGGTGGCATCCATCGTATGGGTGCGGCCGATCTTGATGATGCCGTCGAATTCCTTGACCTTCTTATCCAGTGCTGCGTGCAGCTTCTCCAGCCCAGGGATCAGCACGTCATGGGCGGTCATCGCCGTGGCAATGTGCATCGCGGTCGGGAAAGTGTCGTTCGAGGACTGCCCCATATTGCAGTGATCATTGGGGTGTACCGGGCTTTTGGAGCCGATCTCGCCGCCCAGCATTTCGATCGCGCGATTGGCGATCACCTCATTGGCGTTCATGTTCGATTGCGTGCCCGAGCCCGTCTGCCACACGACCAGCGGGAAATTGTCGTCAAGCTTGCCGTCGATCACCTCCTGCGCCGCATCCGCAATCGCACCGCCCAGTTCCGCGGACAGTTTGCCGTTCACCATATTGGCCTGTGCGCAAGCCTTCTTGATCACACCAAGCGCGCGCACGATGGCGACAGGCTGTTTCTCCCAGCCGATGGGGAAATTCATGATCGAGCGTTGTGTTTGCGCGCCCCAATATTTGTCGGTCGGCACCTCCAGAGGGCCAAAGCTGTCGGTCTCGGTGCGGGTGGCGGTCATAGCGGCGAACTCCTGCGAAATTTGTCCCACCCGCTATACGAAGCGGCGCTGATGAAGACAATCGCGTGAGGGGATGTTTGCGCCAACGTGGCGCGGGCGGTCAGGGGCTCAGGCGACGCGCTCGACCAGCGCGCCTTGCGCAATTGGCGCGGTGTCGAGATAGGGCTGCAGGCGCGTCTTCATCGTCTCGAAACTTTCGCCGATGAACAAAAGCTCGGTGCGCTCTGGCCCCTGGATCGTGCCTTGCAGACGGCCCGCATCTTCCAGATAGCCCTGCATCAGGTCCAGATCGGCCTCCATGTCATAGGTGGCATATACCGCGTCATCGAGATTGATCCCATCCAGCCCGATGGAGATCACTTCGCTCGACCCGAACTCCCGCAATCGCGCGCAATCGGGCCGCCGGATGGCGGCATCGTCATCGGCCATGCGCCCATCGCCAAGAAACGAGCCCCGTGGCACATTTTAGTTCAAGTACTCAGAAAAGACAAAGCTATTATTAAAAAAGAGTTTTTGTCTTTTTAAGACCCAATTTCGCGAGATATAATAGAGTGAAATACTTTGCCTGTTCGTTTTATCAGAGTAGCTAATAGCAAATTTGTCAGCATTTTTTCACATTATGATCAATGCAATTATTACTCTTCATTTTGATTTAGGAGTCTGGTTGGCGTTTCGTATGTTTTCTAACTGATAGAATGCTGTTTATTCTTGGTTATAATTAATGATAGTGCCATACGTAAAGTGATCCTGTACTTTATGAAATGCAAGTCCACTTCCAATTCTTGGCATGTACTAGCTAAGAAATACAGAAGGATGTTTTTCGTATACAGTTATTTAAGACAAGCAGAACTGCTTAAAGATGCACATAGCGTTTGTAAGTTGTTTGACTCTTTATTTAAGGTATGAAAGTCTATTGTAGGCGTGGTATTGCTTTGAACATATGAACGTGCCACGCTCCAAATATTCTTTTGCATATGTGGAATATTGACCTTTAGTGACAACCAGTAGTTTATGCCATGGCCACTGTAAGGGCACATGTTTCTTACTCCTATCGTTTTCTACCTGATGTAGACATTCCTTGTAATAATTCGTTAACGCAATACTCTTTTATTTCCTAGCTCTGATACCCAGTTCCGCGACCTTGTAGTACAATCAGAGGGGACCATTGAAGACCAGGGGAAAGGCTTCCTTCAGGTAGGGTTATTTGGCGCGTGCGGCATATGTATGGTAACGAAGTTACACGTTGTAAAGAAATGTAATGTTAGCAAAGGTCTTTACATTGTATGCAAGAAATTGAACAAATTTGTTATGAGAAGTTGTATTTCGTTTAAACGAGTATTGGCGGTTGTGAGCTGCGTTACGTTACAGGACTGTGGACCTAGTGAGAAGTCGTAGATGCGAAATGGAGAAAGAAATAGGATTTTTAAAAGAGGTAGTCAACATATTGAGTAATTTTTTTGGAAACAGACAGATGAGAGTAGAAACCAACCATAAGAGCGATAGAATTGTAAGATAGTAGCTGCATAGGCGATTCAAGACGTAGGGCTGCTGAAAGAATGTCCCGGCCAAAGGGGTACATGTTTACAGCTTGGAGTAAATAGTCGCAACCGAACTATGGGTGCTGAAATGCTGAAAGGCCTAAGAAAGCACAATGTGTCAGTATCTGGGAGACTGTCATGGCCAGTGTTTTTTGTATTAACGTACGATATAGAAGAAGAAAATGAAGAAAATAGATAAGAACAACAAGAAGAACAACAACGAAAAGGAATAAAGAGACGAATAGGGAGAAGAACAAGGAGAAGAACAAGGAGAAGAAGAAGAACAAGGAGAAGAGCATGGAGAAGAACAAGTAAAAGTGCGAAAAGAGGAAGAAGAACAAGAGAAGTGGGGTTGCTATAAGTCACTTTAAAACGTGATAAACATTCACATTAACAGAATTGTCTGCATTGTTGATGCTGTCCGAGAATCTCGGCATCACTTCTTACGAACTTTGCCAGCAATTCTCAGTAAACAACATCCACCTAGAGCACCTTTATACGAACGACAATACCAGGATACTTTGCACAAGGAAAGGACAATGTATAAGATAGTGGGATAAGGAAGGATGACGTCGTACATTAGAGTAGATTAAATGGCGTTAATGTAAATTGTAATTCAGTGTTGTACGTGATAGTGTATTATAGAGTGCATGTTCCACCATAGTGTGGTGGGGTAGAGTCTAATTTGGTTTGGCAGAGTAGAGTAGAATGCCCCTAAACAAACTGTAATCTAATATGGTATACTGCAGTGTAATACATCATATTTGTAGTGCAGTATGCTGTAATATAGTAGTAGAGACTTATGATATAGCAAAGCACAAATTAGAACGATACAAGTTAACGTTGTACACTGGTTCATATAAGTAAAAGGCCATATGTGGAAACTTCATTGACAACGTTTCGTCTAACAGACTTCTTCAGGTCACACGCGTCGTAAAACTGCTCTATGACTCTCTGTAAGGAAAACCGCGCACCGAAACACTTCCCCTGTATACTTTCTAAGATGGTGGGACTACTGAGTATATAAGGGGATGCCATTCCTCGTAAAACTGCTTTATGACTCTCTTTAAGGTAACCAGTGCACCAAAAGGCTTCTCCCATATGATTCCTATAAAGATTGGAGAAGCGAGTATATAAGGGCTATCATGCTTCGTAAAACTGCTTCATACCTCCGATATAGAAACTCACGCACCAAAACGCTTCTCCCGTATTCTTCTATAAAGATGGTACAACTGAGTATTTAATTTGTTGCCATGCATCGTGAAACTGCTTTACGACTCCCTTTAATAAAAACCCCCGCACCAAAACAACTCTCCTGTATACTTTCTATGAGGATGGAAACGATAAGTATAGGAAGGGCTAACACGCGTCGTAAAACTGCTTTTATGACCCCCTATAATGAAATCCGCGCAGCAAATCACTTCTCCCGTATACTTTCTATAAAGATGGGACAACTGACTATCTGAGTGATTGCCATGCCTTGTAAAACTGCTTTACGACTCCCTTTAAGGAAACCCGCGCACCAAAACACATCTCCCATATACTTTCTATAAAGACGGAACCCATGAGTACAAGGAGGGTTACCACACGTCGTAAAACTGCTTTATGTCTCTTTATAAGGAAACCCGCGCACTAAAACAGATCTCCCACATACTCTCCATAAGGACGGGACACAAAAAACTCTTCTCCGGTATACCTTCCATAAAGATGGGACAATTGGGTATATAAGATGTTGCAATGCCTCGTAAGTCTTCTTGATACCTCCCTCTAAGGAAACCCGTCCACCAAAACACTTCTCCCATATACTTTCTATAAAGATTGGTCAAGTGAGTATACAAGGGGTTTCCATGCCTCGTAAAACTGCGTTATGACTCCCATAAGGAAACCCGTGCACCAAAACAATTCTCCCGTATACTTCCTCTAAAGGTGGGACAAGTAAGTATATAACGGGACGCCATGCCTCGTAAAACTGGTTTATGACTCCCTGTATGGAAACACGAGCCCCAAAACACATCTTCAGTATACCCTTTATAAAGACGGGACCCATCAGTATATAGGGGGTTGCAATGCCTCGTGATACTGCCTCATGCCTCCCTATAAGAAAACACGTGCAACAAAACACTTCTCCCATATACTTTCTAGGGAGATGGGACAAGTTAGTATATAAGGGGTTGCCATGCCTCGTTAAACTGCTTCGTGACTCCGTATAAGGAAACCCGCGCACCAAATCTCTTCTCTTGTACACTCTTTTTAAAGACGTGACACATGAGTGTAGAAAACGCCACCACGCACCGTGAAACTGCTTTCTGCCTTCCTATAAGGAAACTCGTGCTTCAAAACACTTCTCCCGCATACTTTCTACAAAGATGGGACAAGTGAGTATATAAGGGGTTGCCATGCCTCGTAAAACTGCTTTATGACTCCCTATAAGAAAACCCGCGCACCAAAACCCTTCTCCCGTATACTCTCCCTAAAGACGGGACACATGAGTATAGAACGGGTTACCATGCCTCTTATATTTGCTTTATGACCCTTTATAAGGAAACCCGCGCACCAAAATATTTCTCCCGTATACTTTCTATATAGGCAGGACACATGAGTATAGAAAGGGCTACGACGCGTCGTGAAACTGCTTTATGACTCCCTATAAAGGAAGCCCGCGCACCAAAACCCTTCTACCGTATAGTCTTTATCGAGACGGGACACATGAGTATAGAAAGGGTTACCATGCCTCGTATATTTGCTTTATGACTCCTTATAAGGAATCCCACGCACCAAAACCTTTCTCTCGTATACTTTTTATAAAGGTGGGACACCTGAGTGTATAAAGGGTTACCGCGTCTCGTAGAACTCCTTATCAAAGTCCATACTCCAGACACCTATTCTCCATTTTATTGAAAAGAACGTAGCTTTCTTCATCTTCCTTTTGGTCAGCCCATTTTTGTATCACATGACTGACTATCTTCATATGAACACAGACGAATCTCACAGTGTCAGTCTGTCTGTTAGGCTGCAAGACAATATGGAACCATCCAAAGCCTGAATGCTTTATTGTCTTTCATTATAAGGACACAGTTCTACTTGAGACACTGGCAGATAAACATTTTCAAGCTGTAGTCATCGAATGAATTTAAGGCTTGAGGATGTGATAAAGCTTTGTAACATATCAAAGCCCTTTCGCCTCATGTTTTAAATAGAATGTGTTCTACTTTGCGATATTTTGTAGGCCTCTAGCTATTCATCTACTGTCATTATGATTGCATGTGCGTCATTGATAGAATATTTCGTTATTAACGCAAGCCATTACCACAGCTTCACAGTATTGTTTTTAAGAAAATATTCAACACTTTCCTGACTTCCTTTGGAAGGACATTGATTGAAACTTAGGTCTAAAAGTTCATAAACTTTGCCTTATATGTTACGCAACTGAAGGGAATCTGAAACATTGTTCGGTGTTGCGAGTTTCTCACCAATCCAGTAATATCCAACTTTGATGACGTTCTAAGAAAAATCTGCCATATAACTCAATGAGAAACCGCTGATAAAGAGCACCGTGCACGTAAAGGTCGCTTACTATGCTAAAACGGAGAGTATACAGCAAGACCTTGTAATTGACAATTAAAACATGCTTCAAGTAATGACATTACTCTCCCAATTTTATCCTGCTGAAATAGTCGTATACCCTCATAGTTAAGTGTAAAATGTTTTTATCTGGGCAGAGAGAATAGTAATGATATAGACGTCTAG
Source organism: Alatinidae sp. Z8VKAUB7J3 (assembly GCA_010016025.2). Lineage (NCBI taxonomy): Eukaryota > Metazoa > Cnidaria > Cubozoa > Carybdeida > Alatinidae > Alatinidae sp. Z8VKAUB7J3. The sequence goes on along the minus strand of JAAAKM020073195.1, from coordinate 4,246,341 downwards.
AGTTAATCTCCTTTTCAAATGGAGTTTTGAAAAGAAATCCTGTGTGTGTGAGGATGAGCGCTAGTGTAGTATTTTGGGATTAAAGATACCTTTTCGGCCGAATGATTGTATTTACTGCCGAAACATTTTTACAATGAAGATCGAAGCTGGAGTATAAATCAGTAAGATAAGTTAACAAATAGTAAGACAATCGACTGCGTACCTCATGAGAGAAAGCTGTAAAAGTACCTATATGAGATTATTACGTAAGTATGTGCAAGGTCAGACATCCAGGGTCAAAATCAGTATAAATTATCAGTACAAAATTACTATTTGTATTCAAGACCATGTGATATCATTAAAACTACTTTCAAATGCTCAATATCACAAGATATAATTTAAAATGGACTTGGTTTATTTAAGAGTATTAGTCATAACTTCAAATTGCTTTAAATTTTTAAGAATTCTTTGAGTTCTTTTACTTTGTGATAGGTACATTAAACTTGTTTTGCATTTGACTTTGATCCCGCGGCTCTAGCTTGCTGTTGACAATGTTTTTCTGACCCATTCCCTTAGTAGTGCAGACCCACAGCAGCCACAAACATCGCTTGTGTGTTTTTGGACATCGTAGCCACGTCCCAGTTTAAGACCTTGGTATGGTACAGAATAGCAGAGTTCATTTCTCGCTCAACGATATTAAGTCACTAACAGGACTCGAAATTCTGAATCTCATTAACCTCTGATTAAATAGTTTGTTTGTTGTACAAAACAAGAATATTGCACGAAATAGCGAAAACATCATGTACTTAAAAGCATGACACTCCTCAGAGTGCAATCGTCAGGATAACCGAAATAAAACGTTTCAAATAGTATACCCAACTGTATTTTTGAAGGAGCCAATCAGAATTTGGACTGAACGGATTATGTTTTGGTGCCAATCAGCTTCTACTACAACAATACCAATCAGCGTCCGCTATTTCATGCAATAACCTTGGATTATCAGAGAGCTTCTCTAAACACTCGTTCGCACTGCCTTAATGATATTAGTCTATTTAAAAAGTTTTCAGATCCTTTAAATTATTTTTAGTTTTCACGATATCATATACATGACTTTTGTCTCCCAAGTGTATATTACATGGCTTTCCCTGCATGAATTATTACAAAACGAATAATACAGTTTTACAAGATGAGCCACAAAGCTCAGTGACAGTATTATTGCTAACATCTGTAATGTGCGTCTTCACACTTCTTCGAGCCTCGTAAAAGGCCACCTTCATCCTTTTAATGTGTGGTTTTATATTTTAGTAAAGATATTTTTCTACTTGCCCGCCAAAGTACCTCCTCAAAAAACTGTCCTGGGAGGCAGATTACTTAAAAATTAATAGGCGGGGGGCTGGAATAAGAATGTCCTGGGTGGAAAATTTTTGAGAAAATAATAAGTGCGGGGGGGGGGGTGTTTATTAGGCACCCAAGAGCAATACCACATGTAGTCTATTTCTGTTCTCATCGTATGATGATCTTGTATCAAACCATCTATAAACTTCCTAAGATCATTTCCGTGTAACATACCTATTTCAAAAGTACTGACTTCCCATTAGAAACTGCTATGTGGTATAAACAACTTAATGAATGCATAATATCACCTTTTACATTAGGTGTGATACCTCGTCAAAATAAATCTGAAAGTGCACTTTGAGTAAGACTGTAACCAAACACATGTAAATAGTGATGCATCATTATACACCAAATGAAATAAACGCTATTCATAACATTTGTCATGATGTCTTCCCAAACAATTCCCTCTAAAATCAGTGTTCAATACTACAAAAACAATTAAATAATACATTTAAAATCATGAGCTATTATTTTCAAATGATGCACAAAAATTACACAGTATATTGATGTACCATGATCAAAACTACAGTCAAAGATACTTTGCATGGTAAAGTCATTCACATTTTACATGGAATGACAACATGACGGTGGCCACACATGACGACTACTTGGAAACAGGACATACGGTGGTCCTGAACTGTAGAAAAATCCGCACTTTAAACAATAATCCTTGCCAACCTTTTTGGTTAGCATTCTACTCTGTTTCTCATGATTCAACAGAGTTCCTCTTCCAGTAACACATACATTTTTACCCCCAAAAGTATACTCTGGGGGAAGGGGGGCTCATATTTTAGATGATAGGGCACAAAGGAGGGCAACAGGGAAAGGACTTAATATCAATTACATTGCTTGGCGTGGACAGCTATGGTGCTTCAGGTTCTGCTGCATTACCAGTAGTAATGGCTTGTCTATTTTTTGTGCTGCTAATATGTTAAACATGCAGCTCATTCGTTACACCACACCTATGTGGTCTTGCCTACCTTTCAATGTCAGTTCTCTTTCAGTGGACCTTCTTTCCCTTTATAACTTGACATGGATTTCATGTCTTAACATAAAATGCCACATAGACAGTCAAACCTCAAGTCTTTCGATCCAATTGCATATGAGGCGTTAAGAACTAACATTACTTTACAGCATGTAGACCCTGTCGTACGACATCACAGACTGCAGTGGGCAGGTCATGCGCACCGAAGTACAGCGTGGATCAACCACTGTCAGCAGACGGAAGTGACACGCAGCAAGAGCAGAGGGCGCTCAGGGAAGACATGGAGAGGTACCATCCGAAAAGATCTAGAGATCCAGAACCTCACCATGGACATGGCGGAGGACAGAAACGTGTGGCATGGGAAGTTGCATGAAGCCAGGACACAGTCTAACACGCTAGGAGAGGTCCAACGGACTATAAATGGTTGATGATAATGATGATGATGATGATGATGAGGATGATGATGATGATGATAAGGATGGTGATGATGAGGATGATGATAATATGATGATAATGATGATGGTGAGGATGATATTAATGATGATGAAGAGGAGGATGATAATGATGAATATAATAATGATAACGTAAGGTGGAGGAGGATGGTAATGATAATGGCGATAATGATGATGATGATGAGGATGGTGAGGTGGAGGATCATGATGATGATGATGATGATTATGATGATTCTCATTACTAGTTGCCTCAACTTCATCACAATAACATACTTAAAATTCGATACAACCCCTTTAAAAGAAATGTCGTGGATTGATTTCTGGTGAGGTTCCTGCGACAGCACTTTCTCGCCACCAAGATTTCGGTGAGTGGTAATGGTTTGTAACACAACTGAAGAAAGTGAAACTATGTACTCCAACTGTTGTTTGGTACAGATTTGAAATTTTTGCCATTTGATTCAGAAACTGCAGTATCACCCCAATAAATCTAGTGTACTTTGGAAGAATGTCATTTTCGCAGCAGAATTTGTTGAATTCTATGTCTCTCTGCACTTTCACTATCCCCAATAAATCTAACACCCGACAACTTAATTTCTATTGACAAGAGCTGATTTTGCAATACCCTTAAACCTTCAAAAATGATTTTCTAGTAGCTCGAATCTCTGTTAAATCAAATATTTGATAATCCAACAATTCTTTTTGGTCCCTTAAGGGTTCAGGTTATCAGGAGTATGCTGTAGGCCTATGCTGCTAGGAGACGAGTTTCCGTTGTTGGAAGGTATTGTTCTGATATGGATCCAATAATTGATAGACTTTTAGGCATTTTACGGAAAATATGTTCTGAGAATAAAAATCACAACCATCAATAGCCTAAATGACTGCAGCTGAACTATTCTTTAAAACAAATTTTGTTGCTTTTTATATAATGAGTTTACGAGGTAGTCTTGATTGATCAGAACAGTACCCACTAGGACCTTCATTTCAGTTCTAACTTAGCATACGCAGATAAAGGTTGCTAGTCATCAATCAACCAATCATTTTGTCTCTTTGTAGCACTTTGGACGGCCAGCAGTAGAGTGGGAATCTAACTCATCTGCAATCAGACCATTGTAGCTTTATGAAACGTTATGGAAAGTAAATGGCACTCTCAATTACGGTTCACCCGTAACCAGATACAAGAAATTATGGATGATAGTTTAAAAATTAATGCTCTGCACCAGCTAAATTATGTTGTATTTTCGTGCAGCATTTTGAGTACACACGATTCAAAGGCTATAGCTTTTCCACCAAGGAGAACCACTAAAACTACGGGATGCTTTCTGGAAAATTAATGGACCTCCCAAGTGTAAAGAAGCACTTTTGTTTGTACTTTTTGTAAATTGAGGGAAATTAAGGAAGCTAGAAGCAAACTGGAACCCAGTTTTAAAGCTTGTCAAATAGAGTGCGCCATTGTGTGCATGCAATTAAATCATCGAGAAGAAGGTGTAAAATATGATAGGTAAAACGCCAAAGAGAAAACTTTACTGACTACTTTTTTCCGTTTAAAAGGCTCTAAACCAATCTTACAGTGACCTGAAGAAGTCGTTTAGTCGAAACGTTGTCAGGAAAGTTTCCTCATTTGGTGTTTTACCTATCATAATTTGTCGGTGAACTATTCACCTTTTATTCAAGGTGAAAAGTACCAATATTGTAAAAATTTATTCAAACAAGGCAGACTTGGCGTTCTCCAATTATTATCCGTTTTCGCCGAAGAGTAGAAGGGGTAAGTTGCTGGACTAGAATATAAAATGTAGTTATGAATTTCTCAATGAGCTCTTAATTATTCAAGATACACCGCCATGAATGACCGTCAATGGAAGAAAATATTGTCCTCCTTAAATTTCTGTCAACTTTATGTAATCAACTTTAATCGACAAGAGAGTATCTGAAATGTCAGCTTTGAAAAGAACACTAAAGAAATAGAAAATATGTCACCACTGGGAATCGAAACCTAACTGATATTCCAAATCCTCTCTTTATGTTGATGCTCTCTAACGTCCAATGGGCTTTAGAAAGATAGATGTGGCAGTCTTTCCTTCGTCAAATCATATTGAGCAGAGAGTATGGAATGTATGTACCACCATATAGTGCACAAAGAACTAACAACGTTGTGTCCAGAACAACAAATTAGAAATCAAAAACAAAACAAAAAATTTATATAACGATTTACCTATCCTACCAAGTGTATAAAAAGTAATTTACATAAACTTGTATACACCCTATTAGATAAAATCAAGTTTAACATTTCACAAAATTCAATAAAAATTGTAAATTCCGACTCCATGTTCCTTGTGGTTACCACTTGTATTTATGAAGAATGAACTTTAGTAAATGTAAAGCTATCGTTACGAACAGAGCTTCTTGTAATAGTCAGCATTGTAAAGGAAACAAAGTATCTATCACTGAGATGGATAATGAAACATCTTCGGACAGGAAACAATCAAATGGAAACAATTTCACAATCCCTACCATTGACCATATGAGTAGTAATGGCATCAATGGACATATTAAAATTTTATAGTGGAAGGTAAAAGACGTCGTGGAGATCAATTTCAAATGGTGTACTGTTCATCTCAGCTGTGGGATCATCGCGTTCTCAAATATCGTGAAAGAAGACTACAGATGTCGTATATTTAGTGGACAAAACATCACGCAAGGTTTGTCGTCGAGAATTTCAGCCTTATTAGGAGAGTTGCAACCGGAGTCCGCATTCTCTGATGTTTTGGATCAAGGTCTGTTTTGAGCTCATTTAACTTTGATTCAGCAGAGGATACATAGTGTGTGGGGAACTGGGCCGATTGGCGCACAGACACTTGGGTAAATTAAAACAGGGATCTCATATTTAGTGGACAAAACATCAGGCAAGATTTCTGAAACAACATGATGTTGTAGAGAATTTCAGCCTTATCAGGAGAATTACAACCCAAGTCCGCATTCTCTGATGTGTTAGATCCAGGTCTATGGTGAGCTCATTTAACTCTGACTCAGGAGAGGATTGATAGTTTGAGGGGGGACTCGGCCGATTGGCGCATGGAATCTTGGGTAAATTAAAACAGGGATCTCATATTTAGTGGACAAAACATCACGCAAGGCTTCTGAAACTACTTGATGTCGTCGAGCATTTCAGCCTTGTCAGAAGAATTACAACCCAAGTCCGCATTCTCTGTAGTGTTAGATCCAGATCCATAGTGAGCTCAGTTAACTCTGACTTAGGAAAGGGTTCATAGTTTTCGGGGGACTGGGCCGATTGGCGCATGGAATCTTGGATAGATTAAAACAGGGATCTCTATTTTAAAATATCAATCATACAATTGACGATTTTCGAAGTATAAACACAGACCAAAGGAGATAAAATTGGATCCGGGCAACATTGCCTCGTCAACTTTTATGCAACGCCAAGGTCATCAACGGCAGAAACATAAGCTTGGTCGAATACGTTAGAAACACAAGGGAAATACTAAACAGCTTCTTAAACCCTCCGATTTTTCACATTGTACAAATTATCAGTACTAAACTTACAAATACGTAAGGGGAAATTTCCTGTATTTTGTTACTCTAGAGAGCGTAAATCTGTAGTTGGTAGGGAGCTCGGAGCGATGGTCGACCTGTCCATCTCTTAACCACCCATAAATCAAGACACAAGTAGGTCTAAGAACCAATTTTAATAGATCTTATACTGGCAGCATGTTTTATGAAGCGAAGCGGAAAACGTGACGTCACAAATATGAGAAAATGTAATTACAGCAGCCATTTCCCTTTTTATTGAAACAGATATTTTGAGTTTTACAACGAATGTAATTAAGTATCAAAGTGAAAAATCATAAATACAATATATTGAAAACGATAAACTTAAAATCGAGAAAATTTAATGAGGGGTTCAGTCCCCCTCCCCCCCCCAATATTTGTTCAAAATTAAAGAGATTATTCATGTATACAATTTTGACGGAAGGGCAGGCCTATTACAGCAACAGCTTGATAAGCAGTGGGACCGACATTGAAACTACCCTAAGTAAACACAAAAAACACCGAACAGACTTACTAATAAATAAAGATCAGCTGGGGCGTACAAGAGCAACACCCCTCAATTTAGGCTGCCAGGGAGAGAGGTAAGCCATGATACAGGCTCAACCGCCCAACAGCACCGCCTCCTGATACTACCGATACTACGCTTATTTCTTGCCCAAAGGCTGAAATTAAATGTCTACCCCCCCCCCCCCTCCTAAAAATGTGATAATTGTCCTTCAATGTTTCCATACCACCTTTAACGGAAGGTGATGCTTATGATTCCACCCTTTTGCGTAAAAATAGAACGAAGTTCACTAGTTTGCGAGTTCTTCATAACTGCGGTCGATCGATTTTGTAAGAAATCAAATATTCGGGGTAAGCCTTAAGTGAGAAAGAATAAAAACATAAAAATAATGTATTAGAAGATGCTTCAAATTGAACACTCAAAAAGGAAAGAACAAGCGAAATGTCTTCAATGTACTCCATTACTCCATTACCCAGGCAGCAAAGCGATCAGCAAATTGTTGACATACTGCGTCATAATTTACCTCGACCCATACTGCCATTAGATCGTAGTACAGCTAATAGTATTGTGACTGGCATCACACAACATATACGTTTTCAATCATGTGCTTCTTTTGAACCAATCCCGTGAGTCTAAATTATCACATGGTCACTTTTTTCGCGCGAATATTTGTAGCTACTCCTAAAGTCAGACGTTTAAGGGAGTCGCGCAGGAAAAAGTGGGCTAAAATGAGATAAAGTCAGTTTTAAAAATCTTTTTTGGAGAGCCATGGATTTTCCACTCAGCTACAATTTAAGCTAATGTCACAATAGTGGTGGTCATGAATTGCAAATACCTAATAGGAAATCAATGTAGATTATAAGTTGATCGTCGTTGCATCTCCACAAGGATTCTGTAGTTCTAACGCATTTGATTCCTCCTTCTTGGCTAAACGTCACGCAAAATTACTGGAAAATATGCAAGCTTAAAAGGATGCCTTGCCTTCACACATCCCTTGTAGATTATACCAGATAGGAAAAATTTATGTATCTTTCGCGTCACAACCTGATGAATATAAAATTAATGTAATATTATCTTTTTTGCTGTCCTGGTTTGATTTCTTCCCCCTAAGCAAACAGAGTAAGGGTACTTAATAGAAATGAGCAGAAGCGTAAGAAAATGGTTACATAATGAATGTTTTAACGTTCAAGTATCTGTGTGGTTAACAACTTTGGGGGGAATATTCAAGAGGAAAAAGTTTAAAACAATAAAATGTCGAGTTACCAGGACTTGACTGACTCCTGAACACAAATCGTATTTATAGATTACGTACATATAAACACATAAATGCCATCTCGACGTTTTATATATTTTTTAACTCGCGACTGCTAACTTGTCTAAGTATGGTCTGGGTGCTATTGAACGAATAGAGAATACTTGCTTAACATGCTGGCTATGGCAGATCGAATGATGCTTTTACTGTATCTAGCTTTGGGGGCATACCATGTAAAATAAACTTAATATACTTTACCTGTTCGCCTCGGTATACAACATATTCGGGGTACGATAAACCACCAGGGGCTGCTGCCCCAGTCGCTGCTGTGTTTGTGGCTGTAGACGCTGGCGTCGTAACAGCTGGGCCGGTCGTGTTCCCAACCAATGGTTGAGCTGTGTTATTGGGTTTGCCAATGACTGAGTGGTGCCCTGGAGGTGCATGGGCCATTTTCATAGCTGTAAATTGCACAAATGGTTTACCCAGAGTAACGCGGCAAAGGATGATTTGTCTAAAAAACAAACAAAAGAAACGTCCACTAAATAAGGGCTCTCCATCAACTCCACTCCAGCTACCAATATTTTCAAGTACCCCAGGGTCCGAAGGAATTCACCACCGATTCACGTCATCGATATTGAACAAGTACACCATGAAATTAACACTCGATAATAGAGTCGTAACTTACTTACTGCCTTAATACACAAAATTAACGTGTACACAAATTAACGCGGGGTTTATTAACGTTGATCTAATTAACGTTTTTTTAGACTAAAAATGCATTTTGATCCACATTAATTAACGTTTTATCTGCAATTTAATGTTTGAACGACATTAATTAACGTTTCCAAACGATCAAACGTTATTTAGTGCCATCGTTAATTAATGTGTGTTTTAATAAATGACAAAAATCAAGTGCCATAAAAAATTATTTCTCGCCGAAGTATTTTCTCTTTCCCTAAAATTTTTGCCTGATGCTTGCATAATAGTGAGTAAAAGGGCAATAATACCAAAATTTCAGTTAGAAAAGTTGAGCACCAAAAATGAAACGCCTTTAAATCGTGAGGAAAGAGAAAAATAATGACGGTAAAACCCAGCTCTTACAATACTCCACATTTCTCTACTAATCAATGTAGCGCCCAATCTTCAAGCGATGGATATTAGCAACTAGCTCAGCACAACTTGAATACTTTTTAGACTTCAGGTTGTCGCAATTCAGTTGTTAGAGTAATGAATTACGAAAAACCTCTGGTTTCGAGTTCGAGTGGTAACCTTTTTACTGATTCTACCAAATTTAGATTTTGCATAAACTTTTTCCGTTTTGAAATAGAAAAAGCCGGGCTGGGTACTGTACTGACAATTCAACTGGAAGACTGTTCTTTTAGAATCAGTAACATGGTGCGGGGAGAATGTTGATGTTCACTTGTTACCCAATAATATAAGTAAGACGTTTTTGTGTAGTAAATGCGAGCGTACATTATATGGCTCACTTTTCATCGCATGGATGCGACTAAACTAATTACAGACTCTTTTGGACTCTACTTTAATTCTGCATTAGTGAAACTTGCTATGGAGTGCCCCCTATTGAAACTTTTTAGACACTTCCTGCAATGTGAAGAGTACACCCGTTTTTCATGTTTTGCATCTGCGCGTGACTGTATGCTACGTTGAGAACACGAGAACATGCATTGGAGCTGTTTATCAGGGAGACTCGTATGAAACACTGGAGAACAATTCTTGCAATTTTTGAGAATTGCGACGTATAAATTATTAGGATATTTCCAGATAATGTGCCAAGGTAAAATATACCGTATTACTTTTATTTCCAAGTAACTGTATATGGCTTGTTAAGATTAATCCTGTAATCTAGAAAGACTTCAGTGCTGAATGCTTTATAACTATATAAGAATATTGTTAGTTCAATTTTTTTGAAGGTTATTTCTCATGTAATGTTTGCAGACGAACTTTGTGCTGTCTATTACTTATAGCTTCTATATACTGGCTGTTAGCGAAGTTGTGAGTGTTCGATGTTACGTTTTCATCAAAAGTATTGTCATTCCAACTGTCTCTTTAAGACATTTTATGATTTTATCACGGTAAAAGGGAAGGAGTGAAAAGAGTGGGTTGAGCCGCCGTGGTCCAGTGGATAATTCACTTGCCTTCTATGCAAGAGGGCACGGTTTGGGCCATTGGTGACGACGAAGGGCATCCGGTCTCAAAGTGCTCTATGCTTCAGCAAAGGTCCCATATATATGGGCACCGCCCTAGCCCCTGTTAAAGGGCGAGTACAAGGCGTAAAAACCGATAAAAAAATAGAAAAAGAAGAAAAAGAGTACGTCTATAGTAGGTCTTGTGTATTTCTTAGATCAGACTTTTGTTTGATTCTAATTGTCTTCAATAGTAAATACAGTACAAGTTGACACAATTGCCATATTTTGGTATCATTTAACGCAATGCTGTGGTATCAGCACGATAATAGTTGTCGTTTCGTTATGATATTTTAGCAATTCTGGTTGTTCTTTGCAACTCGTGGTCTGGTTGGAGTAGGACAGGCTGCCTTTTGTACATTATATCCGCCCATAATTTCTGATCTCTTTGTTGGCGACGAACGATCTAACGCCATCACAGCCTTAAATGCAGTAACACCACTTGGAATGTAAGTTCTATGTTTTAAGTGTGTCTTTTTAAACGTTTCAGATGCAGTACACAGTATTTAACTTGAAGATTATAGAAATGGTTATGATCACGATTATAATAACGATTTTTAGTAATTGACGATGATGATGATGACGACGACGATGAGGATGATGAGGATGATTGTGATGATAACAGTGATATTTTTTTTAAATCCTGCAATGCCATATGTTTTCTTCTACATAAATCCTTCCAAGGCCTTTTCAATGTGCTTGTATTTTTTTGGTTATGCAGATTCTTGACTTTCCGAGATTAATTTCGAAATCAATGACGAGTATTTTGCGGAGTGAGGCGATGTTGTAAACCATAGCCATACCAGACGTTAGGATTTGAATAAAGTGCAAGAGGTTTTTAATTTCTCCCTTTGCTATTCAGGCTATTTAATTAACATCATCAGAGACACTTCAACAAGTAATAGCTCACTTCAAAGAAAAAAAATAACTAAAAGAAATAAAAAAACAAAAAAATAAAAAAATAAAATAAAAATAAAAAAAAGGAAAAAATAATAAAAAAGTAAAAATAAAAATAAAAATAATTGCACAAGACCTTGTTTTAACACAAATACCAACAGTGAATAGAGTGTTACACTACATTCACCTGATGTGCAGTTGGACCTCCCCTAAGGGACCTCTCAAGAGTTAAATCTTATCCATACCTAACCTTGACCATACTTAACCTTGGTAGAATGGCCACTCCTCTATAACCGTTACAGACAGGTTACACTGTTTCACCATTCATAAAAAATATTTCAAATGGAAGTAAATTGAGATTCATGCGAGATCTTTCCTTTAATGACAATCGACAAGTAAGAGAATTTCAAGTGATCAGTTTGAAAAGAACGGGACAAAATGAATATGCTACCACTATGACTTGAACCAGTGACCCACGTTACCGTCACGTCTTTCTCCACAGACTGAGCAACGGTAATCGGTGCTATAGCGTTGAACAACTAAATCCAGGTGTACTTAATTTTGGTTATCAATCTCTCCACACCATGCAACTCGACAATTGGAAGGATCTATGAAGCATTTCATCATCAGGTTTACCGGTACCAAGTTAGTATGAGAAAAACAATACGGCGAAATAAGGAGAGTTTCAGTTTCGAATCCAAGTTGTGGTGTATTTCCAGTGTTCTAGTGATTTTATGGAGGCGAGTTAATTCAGCCGGTAGAGCTGGTCTAGCAAGCTGAAGGTGCACGGTTCAAGCCTACACTCTGCCGTCCATCTAAGCGCTCCTACTGCGAACCCAGTAGGAACGTGGGTACCTGGCATTAGTTGGGAAAGGACAAAATGCAGGAAAGGAATTGGCATTAGTTGGTAAAGGAACTGGCCACCCTAGCTCATAAGGCTGTGACTCACGACATGTGATTCTCTGCCATATCACATCTCCTACGCTCTGAGGGGAGCACGGGACTACCTTTACCTTAGTTATTTATGGATTTATTAACCCTACCGTTACATGAGCGTTTTCGTAGTTCCCATACATTGTGAAGCGCCTAGTAGACAACTAGCACTTTGGCATGCTACAACTTCGTTTTTTTGAGGACTGGACTTTGATTTTTTGAGGAATGATAAAAAAATTAATTCTATCTGATATTAGTCATATATGGTAATTAAATGTTGTATAATCAAAATGTTATAAGTGTTTACAAAACCCTTAAAATGACATTGTTTAAACATGTATTAATAATCATTTGGTCAGATGATTATATGCTTGGGAAAATTATTGTTCAAAAACCTATCATGTTATGTAACTTTTTAATCGATTTCTCAAGTCCAATTCTGTTCTTTGCTGACAATTTCATGGCTTAAAAAAGACCGAAATATACGCGAAATAAAACTGCTTAATCAATGTTAATGTAAACATTATTTGAAAATGTGATTTTTTCACAATGTTTCTGCATATGCCCTTTGACTTTTGCGTTGGTCTTTGATTTTACTTGAAAAATGGGAAAAGGTTGGGTTCGTTGGAGAAGGAGTACCTCGGGCAATGTATATAAATATCATGTTTTTAGTAACGGATTCATTTTGCTAAACGTTTTACCATGCACTCGCTCTCTTACTTCACTTCATATAATTGCTGTGACCAGTGTACGGCGAAAACGTTTGGCAAAACGAATCTGTTACTCAACACAATATTTAGATCGTACTTTTCAAAGAAAACTGCCGACACAAAAATGCCATTAATTTCAAGATGATGCAAGAAAATGCCAATATTGAAATTCTTTCACGAGAATCCATAAGAAACTTAAGGCAAGTCATAAAATGTCCTTCCCATAGGTCAACTCGTTAAAAAGATAAAGAACTAGTTTGTATAAAGTATGTTGGCACGGGCCTACTAGCCCTTCCCCCTTGACACAGTAAACAAGTTGCAACGCGAGCTGGCGACCTGCGGTGACATGGTGTGAAAGGAACAAAGAGAATGTCACTACCAAATAGAATAGCTTGTACCATGTCGCTGGGATGCTGGCACACCGTTTTGATTAGCTATTAAACAATAGAGTAACAATAGCGAGCGTAGGGTCAATACGAGGCCATACAAGGATATCGTCGTTGATGCGTAGACTATCCACTTCAGCTAGGATAGTCTGCACGCACGCTAGTTCCCAAGCCGCAGGCAGCAAATTCCTTACTTCTAAAATGTTGACTTTTTTAGGCACCTCTCATCTATCAGTGCTGGTTGTATAGCGCTTCATAAGCAAATGGGGATGAAAATTTTCCAAGCTTCTTATAAAAACTTGGTCCATTGGCGTGGGGTAGGCAGGACTTTTGTCGATAATAGTTGGAATCTCTCTATCTTGCGCATTAAACGTCCTATCCATTTCTTTCGCACATTCAATCAACAATTCCCCATTCATCCAGCTCTTTTTTGGCTACTGTAGCAACAAGGTTAGCTTTGGTTCCATTGAAACAACAATGTTTGGCTGACTTTCCAATGAAGAACGTAGTAAGTTTTTCACTTTTGCGGTACTAGCTGCTAGTCTAGTCAGTCTCACCTACGAATGTTTCCCACCATGATCCCTTTTAAAGTGGAACGATTTATTTGGTAGTATAAATGTCCTTCAACTTATGCCGTGAGAAAATGATTGGTAGATAAGTCTCAACATATTGTTTTTTTCTGGGTTAACACTGTTTCCCTTTTCCGAAACATCTTTAACCCTACCTTAGATGGGCTTTTGGCTCTTCTCTTACATGGGGGGGGGGGCTAGTAGGCCCGCGGCACTTTGACACACTATAACTTTATATCGGCTAATGCTATTACAAAGATGTTTGCCACGTTTATAGTTAAACTCTTCTTTTAACAAATTGGAAAAAAAATTAGTTTGGTGTAAATGACGTCATGAAATGTTGCGCAATATTCCAAAATTTCCAAATTTTTGTAAAAAGGCCTTAACACATACTTTTTGGATTACATGTTGATTTTTTAAGGGCTTTTGGTATCTCTGGGGTATTTCTGCACACATGCGTTGCATTTAGGCAAACTATTATAGGTTTGAGAAAATTATTTTCCAAATGTAGGAGTTTTGAAATTACCGAAATGGTTTCTTATTTATAATCTACTGGTTTTTATTTACTTTGAGCATTATTAGTAAAAAATGTCCTCCAAACATCGAAAATATAGCTCTCAATTCACTGTTAGAGCAAAATTCATCTACAGATGTGATTTTCTTACAATTATTTTGCATATATTGTTATATAACGTTCTCTAGCAAACTTCACCTTATTGCACAACATATTTTTTTCATTTTTTGTAAAATTTCAACAAATTCTGCATTTGTCACTTATCAAATTTGAGAATACGAAATCGTCGGTACAAGTTCAGGAAAGAAAATCTAAGCTTGAAGATATGATAATCATGTTTTTGGCAGGTATATTATTGAAGCATGCGTTTTTAGACCAGATTTAAGCAGCTTTTTCAACACTTTTGTCGTCACTTCTCTTCATTTTCTTCTGTTCAATTTGACCTGGCCAGATTCACAAGCCTTTGTTACTTTTGCATTATTAAGAAACGTTAAATTACATGTTCTTGAGAATTCATACATTGCAACGTGCCTTAGCGGCTATCTCTAGACCCTATAGAGTAGCAGAAGGAGCTGTTATTTTTTATATTAGTTTACGTTTATAGGACGGTCACCTCCCTAACATGATGAGCGGCAACTTTCATACCGACAAGGTTAGTATTTTTCCTTGTCTGTAGTGGTCAATTATTAAAGTAAATTCACTGTAGATTCTTGAACAATCAATTACTCACTGCAAGCAATTTCCAAAATAAGTTAATTGTTTAAGTCTTCGTTTTCTCAAAATTGCCAATAGAGAATGAAATGTTGCATCGCAGTCACGTAATGTGCAGTCGAATATTGTTAACTGCGAGTTATCCTTATTTCGCATTTGTTATTGATTGTGTATTAGCTCCCGTCGCTCAGGGGCCGGCGAAATTTAGTTGAAAGAAGAGGGGATTGTTAAGATTGTTCATAATTTTAGGGACGCCTGCCTTCATACTTGGCGGCTACAAGATTTTAAAAGTATGACTCTCTAGAGAAGGCTCAGAACTGCATCTAAAACATAGATTAAACATACATTGAGACCTTCTCTTTGCTTATAAAAAAGTTGAGGGGGAGGGGGGCTGTGTCTCTCAGACCCCACCGTGTTCACTCTTCGTGTAAACCTTCAACGGACAGCAACTTTATGAGAGCGTCTTTTGAGTAATGTGATTAAACGTCGATCTCAGGGATCAGGAAGTCATGTGTTAACCATCCTAATGGATTCAATGAGATCTTGTCGAAGGTAAATCGATGTATCAGAGAGTCTATCCTCTGTCTCTCCTGCTAGGTTTCATGCGTTGTCTCAGTCCCCAATATTTAATCATTTGATTATCTAGACCAAAAAATTTAACAACGTCATATTTTTTTATTTGTTATAGGGGTCCGCAAATATTTAACAACGTAATATATTTTTTATTTGTTTTAGGGGTCCGCAAAAATTTAACAACGTAATATTTTTTTATTCGTTATAGGGGTCCGCAAAAATTTAACAACGTAATATTTTTTTATTCGTTATAGGAGTCCGCAAAAATTTAACAACGTAATATATTTTTATCCGTTGTAAGGGTCCAAGAGGCAGAATTACGGATTTATTGGGGAAAGATTGGCGAAATTTGACAATTCTGTTATGGACGATTTGGTGAGTATTGTATGCATTACACGGTAACAAACGTGTTACCGATAAGGAGTTTGTCGATCAAATATTACGAAAGTTTGAGCAAATGAAATGTTAAAAATGTAAAAATGTTAACAAAAGAGCAATCAGAACGATTTCCGTTTTCCATTTTTACATCTAAAATATTTGTTGCTTAAAAACTAGAAATTTCAAAATTGTTTAAATGTTTTATTCGGTAAAAATAAAGAATTTTTCCTTTTGACGAAACTTTTAATCAAGAAACAATGCCCTCGACAAACCTTTTGCCGATCGGATTGTCAACGAGATAAATGCAAATAGTACAAAATATTGTAGAAATTTGGGCTTTCATTGAATTGTGATGTCACAGTTAAATACTCCATAGCTCATAACCAACGTATTCATCTCTTTTTTGTTGCACCATATTTTAGTTTACTCGTTCACAGACGTATGATGTCTCTCAAGGCAGGCGCACGGTATGACGTATGCAGACGCATGACGCAGATATTTGCACACTAGCGTTTGCATACTTCTAGACACCAGTGTTTTTATATAATGGTGCGAATGGGGTGAATAACCTTGAAAGTGACCCCTTCCATGACGTTAGAAATTCGGTTGTCAGTAAAGAGAAAGTATACGCATGTGAATACATTGACTGACGAAGTACTTTGGCACTTGATAGAAATTATAGAAAAGAGATAAAAATGAACTGAATTGAACGAGAGCCAGGAGAAAGGCCAACAACGACGAAAAACGTCAGCCCAATTACACAAGGTTCACGTCCTCATACTCGCATAGAGCACATCCACCATTATCACCACCCACTTATTATGAATTAAGAATGAGGGGGCTAAAAATATCCACTGCGCGTCGTAACTCGACCATTCTTTATGAATTATGAGCTAATGTGGCGACTAGAGAAATGGAGTATGTTAACATCGGAGGTCACATAGCTCAGTTGGTAGAGCGCACGCCGCGAAAGCGTGGGTCACGGGTTCGACCCCCGGTGGTGACATATTTTCTGTTTCTCTATTGTTTATTTCAAGACTAATTATGACTTTTGCTTGACATATAGAACATATATTTTGTATTTGCTCTCATTTGCAGGTTTATATCCGCCTTCGCATATTACGGAATTGTGTTATTGACGACAGCCGTATTTCAAACTGGAGTCAGTAGTTATATGAGATAAAATGTCGTGACTCTCTACAGGTGTGTCGTGCTATTTGCAGCCGTTTCCTTGCCGTGAACATAGCCCTAAATCCATTACTCATAAACGGGGTGGGGGTGGAAACAGTTTCGAAAATTGATAAATGGGGTTAAAATAAATGGTGCTGCGTCATGAATTTGCTGAAGCTAATTCATAATATTTATATTTCATTCTACTTAGCAGCTTACATAAGAAGTGATTGAGTAGACAATAGGTTTCTTTGCGCTGACGCAGGAAATCTGAATAAAGTCTGAGATCGATTTCAATGCAAGATGAATAAAACCATCCTTTGTGCCCGACATTTGTTTAACAAATCAAGTGTAAGCATGGTCCGCTGTCTCTACACTTTAGTATACAAGATTTCCCACAACTAATAAGGGGGGGGGGGGCAGAGTGTACTAAGCTCCCGCGAGTTGGAAAATTTTTCAATATTAATAAACGTCCAGCCCCCATTTTATTAGGGACAACAGAGAACACCTGAACGCATTTACCCTTAATTACCTGTTGTAAATTTAGACACCTTTTATGTAATGATTTTTATGATAATATGAGTTTCCTAACAGCAATTTTTACACAGGCCATAGCATTCACAATTATTTAGGGATCAACAAACTTTTCAATGTTTTGGAGAGAAATTGGAAGTTCCAAGAAGTAACAATCGTCCCACCGTCAACAGTGTGAACAATATAGCGAATCGTTTCGTTTCGTTCACTGTCGTTCCGTTTCATATCGTCTAGATCGTCTTGTAGTTTGAATAAGGCCTAAATGTATTTGATGACATACTCAAGGGTTTGGTGGTGTTGTGGAAGAGGCAGCGAGTGGTGAGAAAGTTGAATTAGACCCTTTTACTTCAGGTTAAGAAAAAAAAAATTCCCTATATGGAAAGAAAACCATGGGGAAGGTCAAAATTGGCGGGAAAAAGCGTACGTAGTTTTTGAATGATCCCGATGTCCAAGAAGGATTAAAAAATATACGAAATCGGATTTATGAGTAAATTAACAAAATTTACAAAACCAGACGCATCCGAATTTTCATTACCGGTTGTAGGCACTTTCGCATGTCCTGGAAATTTACCTATTCTGGAATTACCCTTCGATCTCGTAAATTCACCAGTAACACCCACTGTATATAATTCTGGGTGTATATACTTGTTTTTTGCTACCGTGGCATGTTTTCTCTCGTTCTCGATATTTCCTGGTAGGATCGATTTCCAGGCTTTTTGTAATCAAAATAGACAGTAAACACCACGCTTGTTACTATCATGACAAGAAGGATGTTATTTGTCATGTAATGCTGGTCTCGAACTCCAATCCGCTTATTCAGCCCGGTCGCTATTAGGCACCCAAGAGCACGTTATACCTTTTTGTTCCACTGGAACATTTAAGGAGTCTAATAGGTTTTTCTAAGAACATATGGTTGACTAGTGCATACCGTGGTGTTTTGAATCCCCCCACCCCCCCAATAAGCCTCTTTCTCTATTAATGATTAAACCCATGTTGAAATTAAAAATTAAACTCAAAACGCTCCCCTTTTCTGCCGAAAGTTCAAGAAACGCTTGGGGAATTTATTCGATCGTTTACGGCAACTTTGACTTGGCTTGCAGGAGGAAACTTCTCAAGTTTCTCTGTACTTGCGGCCATGGCATATTTTGGAAGTGATAACATTATTATCCACTTCTGTAATCATAGAACTTCAACCTACGTCAACGATCCCTGCTGCAATATAGCCCCAAAAGGGGCAAAAGATGCCGTTGACCATTGCTTAGACTATTCTCCATGGTGCTCGCCGTTTATTTGGACTTGCAATAAAGAAAATTTCATTCTCTGTTACGTTTCTTCTGATAACTGCTTCAAATAGGTAGCAGCGGACCAGCCTATTTCCAGAGCCCAGAATCTGGTTGGCCTAATCCTAATTCGACATGTTTTTATAGCAGAGCCAAATAGGCCGCTATTGTTCACGATACTCAGATATAAACGTAACAGTTAATTTTCTGATCTTTCCTCATTAAAATTGGTTTTCATCGGTTGATTAAAGTTTTACAAGTTTAAAGGTGATAAGTAGCATAAAATTGACTGTTTGTGTCATTAGCTATCACAATGGTTAATCTTCTGTTTTGTTTACATGAGGATTTTGAATAATCGCAATCAAAAATAAAGAAAATTGAAGTATATTCTCCCCTGGAACTGTAGCCTTTAAATTTGACGATAGAGTTGTGATTCTGAAGTTTCTACCTCGTGGTTTCGGCATTAAACCATTGATGGGAGAGTTAATCAACAGTTGTTATCTTACTTACGGCAGTGAATTGCTCCCACGGGAATTGTGACGTTGTCTTCCATACCTAGGAAAGTATTTATTAGGTAGATGATAGTATCGACGTTGGTATGGTCATTTACCTGACTGAGCTCTGATACTCGCTGCAGATGTAGAGGATGATCTGTCAATGCGTCGGTTCAATGCAACACCATCTTCATTCAAACTCTCTTCAATGAAACCCCCTTCTCTATGATACGTAAAATCTTGGGAGAAAACCTAATCGCCTTTTAATGCCCACGCAGATGAACACCTTCCCTCCCTGTTGTCCAAAAAGTAGGTAAACCCTAAGGCGTATATTAGAAGGATCACAGTAACAGAAGAGAAAGTAATACTCAGAGACTTATCACCCCCTCTCAATTATCATTATTGACGTCCCTTTGGAATGAAACTGAGTTAGCGCAAGCTCGACAGTTGGCGCCTATAGTACGAGTACCTCTCTTGCGTGTTTACTTTTACTTGTTCTTTAACGTCTTTGTGTATTGATTCTATGACACTTGTAGAGTATCATAGGCAATATTATCTGTTCATCGGCAGCTTTTTCTTACAAAATCACATCGTTGTTGTCAAAACCGTAACATGTTCTTTTGACATTTATCACTGTACTTCCTTGACAGCGTCTGTCGTGTTTATGTATGTCCAAATTGGACACCACTTCCTTTGTTTTATAACGTTCATTGGTTAATAATTATACCTTTATTTCCTCCCTTGTAGCTTTGGCTTCTGTGAAAAGGTACTTTGTATTCTTGTTTATTTATGTGATTCGTTAGCAAATTAGTTTAAAAATTGTGTTTCAAGTACGTTGCTTTGATACATGTGACCGGAATATTTTACCATTACTAGTTACTAGTAATACTCCAGGGCAATTGCAATGCATATAACGAGAGGACTATATGACTGCAGCTGTAACTACAAGACTATAACTGGAACAGGCTTTTTAGATGTTGTAGCAAATATGTTCAAGACTATTCTACAAAAGAATTTTTTGTAACCTGGATTAAAATTTACCTCCAAAAGTGGTGGTTATATCTCATTATATGACAAAAGTGTAGATCTGACGGTTTGATATTTCCTCGAATTTTAATCCAATTTTTATGAATGTCTTTAACCAGCATCAAAATTTTATGCATGTCAATGCAATCGTATGTCGTCCAGGCTGTTAATACACAAATCTATGGATCTAGCTGCGAAGATACAAGATCAAGGTTCCCACTGACATTGTCTTCCTTCTCTTGATTTGAATTTTCACGTGTATTCTTATCTATCACAAATATAATAATTTGTTTGTTTGTGGTATGAAACTCTTATTCCATGTTGCTATCTTTAACTATTATTTGTACAGCTAGTAGTAAATGTACCTTGCCAATCACGAATTGGGTAATTTGTGTAAAGAGTGTTAAACTGTGCTGTAAAAGATTGTTTCAGTGCCATGTATGTACTAGAGGTGTGTACAATATACAATTGTACCTATAAGTACAATACGGGATTTTCTCTCATTTATATGGACCTCAAAACGGGCTGCAGAAAGATCTGGCAAAGTTTTGTATATCATTCTGCTATATCATATAATGGTTGACAAGTTGATAGGATCGACAAGTTGAAGTTACTGACATTAAAGAAAGAAGAGTGACAGAGACTGTTTAGGAACCCAAGACCACCCAGCCTGGTAGATATCTAGAGACTCTGAAATATGAATATTACAACAAGAATTCAACAATAAAATTGCAACCATAAAAAAATATGCAATGTAAATCTTTTAATTTTCGAATTCTATCTACTATTTGTATTACCAGGTCATGTAGAGAAGGTCCAAAAATTAATCTATCATCAATGCTAAAATCAACTACAAAAATGAGGAAATTTATGGCAAAATCCACATGTTCAAAAACCCTTAACCAGCCTCAGGCACTAAAAGTCCTTCCTCAAAATGAAAATATAATAATTACGTGAGCCATTTTAATAACTTCAATAATTCACTGCTATAATTCACTCTTGAATAGAGGCTTTTTTGTCTGACACGCCTCAGAGTGCTAATTTCAAGATGACCAAAATGCAGTGCGTAAGAGTGTATATTCAACTATATTGTCTTTGAAAGAGCCAATAAAAAAATTAGACTGAATGGAATGTGTTTATGAACGAATCAGCATCTACTAAAACAACATAAATTGAATAGGCCTAGTGAGAAAGCGAAAAAGACCATTTTACATCTGACACCCCCCACAGCTCTACATCACAATGACTATAACAAAGTGCGTGAGAAAGTACATCTCTCATTACCCCTGAAAAATACTTAGAGTTCACTATGTTAAGGAACTTAAGACCTGGCTACCAGCTTCAATGACGTTAACATTTTGTCCAAAAACCATAGCCTCAACGTTAGGCTTAAGCATTTGCCAATATCTAAATCATCTTTTTTAGTCAAATGAACTGCTACAATAGACAAGATGGTTGCCTCTGAATAATATATAAAGCCCACTACGATAACAAACGTAAGGCCTGGCTACCAGCCTCAATACAATTTACATTTTCTCCAAAAACCATAGATTTAACGTTAAGGTTAAGCATTTGCCAACATCTAAATCATGCCTTTAGGTCAAATAACCTTCTACCATAGACTTGATGGTTGCCTCTGAAAAATATATAAAGCCCACTATGACAAGGAAATTAAAACTGGCTACCAGCTTTGATATGGTTTACATTTTGTCAAAAAACGATAGCATGAATGTGAGGATTAAGCATTTTTCAACATGTTTTTTCGTCAAATAAACCGCCACAATAGACTTGATGGATCCATTTAATTTCTGGGAGTGCTCACAATGATAAGGCATGAACGACTAGGCTACCAGCTTACTTAACGTATAGATCTGAATGAAAAAATGTTACCATCAACATTAAATTAAAGCACTTGGCACCCTCAGGATCATCTTTGAAACTCAAATAGTCACACACAATAGACTTAATGGATCCATGTCAGTAACTGTGGGTACTAACAATGATAAGGCATAAATGACTAGGCTACCAACTTACTTAACGCTTGCATTTTAACGAAAAAATCTTACCATCAATGTTAAATTAAAGCACTTGGCACCCTCAGGATCATCTTCAAAACTCTAAAAAACACAAGCAATCGACTCAATGGATCCATATCCGTAACTGTGGGTACTTACAATGATAAGGCATGTACGATTACGCTACCAGCTTACTTAACGTTTAAATTTTAACGAAAGAATGTTACCGTCAGTGTTGAATTAAAGCACTTGGTACCCTCAGGATCATCTTTTAAACTCAAATAGTCACATGCAATAGACTCAATGGATACATATCAGTAACTGTGGGTACTTAAAATGATAAAGCATGAAGCACTAGGCTACCAGCTTACTTGACATTTATATTTTAAGGAAAAAATGCTGCCATCAACGCTATATTAAAGCACTATATTATATCAGCAATATAAATGAAAACATGTTCAACACCAACCAAAATTTTATCCATAGTACACTGGAAGATACTGGGAGCTGTTTTGATACCAAAACACAAGCGTTTAGACGTAAATAGGCCCTTGTGCATATTTAATGTCAAAAGATTACTAGAATCATCATCCAGTAACAGCTGGTTGAAGGCTCCAGATAAATCAAGAGCAGAAAATACCCTTGGCTGACTAACCCGTTAGAAATACACAAAGAACCCAAACAAAACTGTAAGGCGAAATATGAGTCTGTAACCCTGTCGAATTAAACATGATCTGCACGGCAAACCCCCAATTGACTGACTACAAGAGGAAATTAGGATCAAGAACAAGTCTGCATAATGGACGAAAAGTCTGAATGGAAGAATTTTCACTGCATTGTTAGGAACATGTAAATTGTACCTGTGGTAGAGGCAAACGTTCACTAGAACGTGTCAGTGAGCTTAGATAAACACGTACGCTCTTACTTTAGATCCAACTGAACGAACAGATGTCTTGCACCTTCTTAACGTAATGATACGACAACGGTGCATGCAGTTTATTGTTGCATTCACCTTCCCCGGCATGCAGATCCAGGCAGTGCTTAATGCCAAAACAAAGGCGGAGTTCCTTGGACATATTTTATTACTCCTTTAGCGTTTGAACAATAAACGTGTTTATGCTCCAAATTACATTCCACGTTCTTGTAATCTACAGTGCGAGGGAGCTGGATGCTGATGTCTACAGGTGGATGGATGACTGTGACTTAATGTGGCGACTGAAAAAATTGAGTACGTTAACATCGCAAAGTCATCTAGCTCAGTAGGTTGAGCTTACGCCGAGACAGTGGGTGTCACGAGGTGGGTGTCACGAGGTGGGTGTCACGAGGTCGATTCCCGGTGGTGACATATTTTCTATCTATCTAGTGTCTTAACACAATGGACAAATGAAGAACAATTGTGAAGCAGAGTAAAAATTAAATAATATTTTGTAAAAGTAAACCAATCCGTTGCAAAATTGTGGAAAGAGGCAAAGATTATCATATTATCAAGAAAATATATAATATCTACGAAAATAAAATTTCATAAACCCAATTTTGTGAGGGGAATAGCTACTTTAAGCAATTACTTTTTCTTGTTGCTTCAATGCTTTTGATGTTTCATTGTTATCTCACAGTAGGAAGACTCGTAATAAATTCATCCTTCAATCTCAAACATCAACTGCTCAACCGATGGAGTCCACTGATGGAGTACCCTGATGAAGTCAACTGACGAAGTCAACTGATGAAGTCCAGTGATAAAGTCCACTGATGGAGTCCACTGATGGAGTTCATTGACGGAGTCCAGTGATAAAGTCCAGTGATGGAGTCCAATGGTGGAGTCCAGTGATGGAGCCCAGTGATGGATTCTAACGGAGTCCACTGTTGGTAACTTTCCGCAATTCATAGACTTAAAACGTCATTTCTCTGAACTCCAACGGTACTATTAGACCGTTTTTCAAACCAACAATAAAGCACAACAAATCGTCAAAATTGAAAACCTTTATCTAAGATTTGGTCTTTTAGTAAGTGATTAACAACTTGACAAATGTCACTGCCGACTGTAAGTACTTCCCCAGGATACTATTTGGGATAAATATATCCAATACATTAGTTGCATACTCTTACTCTTTCATCCAGATATCATTCCTCTGATCTCCCCCAGTATTAACACTTCCCGATGAGAACTATTGTTGTTCCTCTGATCCCTCATCCAGATTGATTTTGTCTTTCCAACGGCAGGAAACTTTATGCCTCACGACCCTAATTAAATCTGAACATTCACGAACTATAACTTCGTAATTTTTATTTTTCAGTAATTAATGCGATATTATTACTCGTGCAGAAAGCACTTTATCAACGAATCTTGTGTAATCAAAATAAACGGTTTCCTTATCGGATTACCATCTAAAAATGTCTCAAATGCGTACGTAACCTTTCATCGCGTTACCTAAAGATGGCAAACGATAAAATGTTGGATAAACACGGTCTGATACTCGATGGTCTAAGTAATTAAACAGTCCATGTGAAAATGTACATATATTTTGTTACTTCGAAATATTTCCCTGGTGTCTTCCCTTGAACCGTTTAAGTAATTCCATTACAATTACCGTAAAAGAAGTCTCTTGCGTACGAAACGGAGATTGCTGATCCAGGCCTCTACGTTTAATTGGAGTTCAAGTTTAAAATGTGATCCAATGCCATTTACTTTTGAAATTTAATTTCAAAAATTTGTTTAAAATACGAAATCATACTAGACTAGACTGCAGAATCCATATTTCCACCAGGTCGAGTTAGTTCGTTCGTGCAGCATCCTTCGCATGGTCACCATAGTTGCATAGTCTCAGCCCAGGAACTAAATGGGAAGTGAAACGTTCTAAGTTTAAGTTAGGAAATCTCTTCTGAAAAAGTTTTCTATTTTATTTGTGCAAAAGCTAAGGTAGATTAAGAAGATGCACATGTACTGCGCGCACCCGTACCCATGAGTATTTATACAGGCTAACAGTCGCGGTATTAACTTGATGCTAACCATAGGCCCTATGGATAGTATAGGAGATTATGGGCCTAGACGCTAGAGGAACTATGGAACGGTATTATCACGGAGGCGGGGGACTGTGCAATAACAATATGATATCACTTTTATCAGGTACAGAAGAATTGGAACAATTATTTGGGGTGTACTGCATGCAGAAACTCGTTCAGGTTCTACGTCCCTGAAATAGCAGTATATGTCTAACCAGAACCTGTTACTAAATTTAAAATGGAATCTCACCCAGGTGCAACGGTTAACCAACGTCAAATATTTTTTCTTTTGCTAAACAGTGAGTCTCTGTAGTGCATATGATAACGTTTGACCTCTTCATTTTATTAGGCTATTATTTTTTTGGCAATATTTTAGCCGCAAAACATGAAATTTGGAGTAACCAGATTATCATTCTGCTATGTTCTGGTCTCAAATAGGCTTGGTGAAGTAGAATTTGCCATATCATAACAACATTGTAGTGCAGACCAAATGGAATTTTATTGCCTTGGTATCATGCTTTCCTTCCACAATATTGTGAACACAAGACACAACTTCAAAAACTGAACATAATATTACAATAAAAGAGGATAAAAGACTACAAAGGATCTTGCTTGTAGCTGGAACTTGGTATGTATCATGTACTACATCTTAATGCCTAAATGCCTACTATGTTGTTCACAGTTAGGGGGTGGGGGGAGGCTTACCTTAAATTATACATTTTGCTGATCTTTGTGCATCTTTGTTAGTTAATGATTTTGGCCTTAACAATTTTCATGGTGAACATAGCCAGTCACTGCAGGTTTGTTTTTCTAGGCTGACAAATCTCATTGTTAACTCCAGTGTATACAGTTTTGGCTCGTAATTGTATTTGGCTAAAAAAACCTTCATTTACTCTATCACCAATTTCCCTGATTGGGCTTGATTTGTAGATTGCAGTATTCATTGTGTAAAAGTAAAGTGTGATTCATAGTTCTCCCTTTTCAACAATTTTTATTTTATCCAAAAGACAGAGCTAAAGGCACATCATTATGTCAAGCAAGAAAAAGAAAACAAATGCAGATGGCTCAACAACAGATAAGAAGAAGATACAGGGATTTTTAAATGATATTCTTAGATTTGGCACTGTTAAGGTAAGTGAACTATCTCTATGCATTTTTAGGCTCCAGGATAGGGCATTTAAAAAAAAAAATATGCAAAAGTATCATGAAATGATGTGATTATTGAACAGGGTCCTGAGCATTGAAAGAGAATCCAAGCCAGGCCCATACTGCAGTAGTTTTTTTAGTTTGCACCTGTCCATAGATGTGAAGAAGGTCACCATATTTGTTTAGGTAACTGCTATGGAACTTAATATACCGTATTGTTGCATCTGACACGGAGGACATATTTGAGGGTGTACTTATGTAAAGGTGGTGCTTATTCCAGGGAGACTTGCATATGCTTTTTGCTTTGATGTGTTTGTAACAGATGTAATTTTGTGTTATTAGAATTGAATTTTCATCATTTTCCCTTAGTCCATTTCACATTATCGTATCAGTCATATTAAGTAAACAAATATTGTCACTTCCCCTTGCTGTTTTACAATCCCAACTATATGTTCCATAACTATTTGTGTTCATGTTTTGTTAAGTGTGGCCATGAAAATGATTTGTGATTTCGTTAGCGTCTGCAAGGTATAGAGCAAAGCGTCATTCAGGTTTTCTGTGTCACGATACTTGCACATGATATTGTAGAGAACGTTTCTTTGTTGATCGCACAGCGAAAGCCATCGAGTGTAACATGCCACAAGCAGACAGCTTTCTGATCGATCGACTTTCGTGCAG
The DNA here is from genome assembly GCA_010016025.2 of Alatinidae sp. Z8VKAUB7J3. Lineage (NCBI taxonomy): Eukaryota > Metazoa > Cnidaria > Cubozoa > Carybdeida > Alatinidae > Alatinidae sp. Z8VKAUB7J3. Next base: position 4,218,994 of record JAAAKM020073195.1, on the reverse strand, counting down.
GCGAATGAGGTTCCCATTGTTTAGTAACTCTTGATTTATGACTTGTGCACACACGTTGCTAGATCTCGTAAAGCCTGGACGACATTTTGCTCTGACTGGCAGACTCTATAGTGATGTAGTTCAATGCTACTATTTCTATTTCACTTACAGGAGGGAGCTGAAGGCGACAATATTCAAGTGTCCACCGAGATGGCCAATAGAATGTCGTTATTTTACGCGTACCCAACTCCCTTTTTAAAGACATTAAGTGATGCCACAACAAAATTTGTGTCTGAGGTAATTACATGTATTCCTGCTATTTTATTTTTCTGACTTAAAACATAAACGTTTATTTTCCTAAATTGGAAGAAGGTTAATTTTTGATACTCTAACAAATTCTAGATTACTTAGTGCCAGCTAGTGATGTAAGGTAAGATAATAGTGATCCGGTATAATTTTTGGTCTTTGCCTCTTGAATATGTAGTTTAGATGCTCAATTGACGAAAAGTTACCTCGTCAACAGTGAGAGCACAACCTTTTCAAAGTTAATTGGAGAGAAGAAGTTGACAAACAGATATAACAAAGTCTAATACGTAACATCTCAATAAACGCCTATCGAATATCAGTGTTAGTTTTAGGGCGCAGTGAAACTTTAATTGCGCGATCATACCAGAGTTACTCAATATTCTTTGAAATACTGTGATCATACCATATTTACACGGGCATGTATCCATATGGATCTGTGTCACACCTGGAACGTATTGGCCATCCGTTTGCCTAGGACATGGTATATCTGAGCTCTTTTTGACCTGCCAGTGAGAGCCTTGTCTAATAATTGACCAATTTAGATCGGATCCTAAGACGATGTTATGTTAACACTTGGGATCGGATCTAACGGGAAAGAACTACCGCTAGGAAGTACATCGAACCCCATGTCCCGTCGTAAACACTTTTCTGCATATTTCAACAACGCCATTGCACCTTAGGCCATATGACCTTATAGGATAAACTGTTGTGCATGCGGGAATTTATTCTTGAAAACAGAGACAGTTTTATCTGATTTTCAGCGAGCGTTGTGTGCCAGTACATATAAAAAATCTACAATTGTGAGAAGGAATTCCAACATCAAAAACATGATTAAGTATGCTCTTTTGTGCTATATTTGGGTTGGGATATTTTTGTACTTGAAGGAAAATGTGACACCCAGTTTCAGTTTACAGTGACCCCCATTTTATGATTTTTTGAAGAAACATCACTTCCACGTTGAATTCCAACCCCTTATTCTATGGAAAGGAAAGGCAAGCACTGTTGGTTGCAAGCAATTTATTGAGTAAAGACGACAGAAAAATCTTTAATTCCCCTCCAAAACCTCAACTTTACTTCTACTCTTCTTTACCTCGGTGGTGACATATTTTCTATTTCTCTAGTGTTCTTTTCAAAGCTGACATTTCAAAACCTCACTTCTCGATGAAACGTATGTTTATTTATCAGCTGCGTAGCAGGTCTGACACGAGCATCAAATGCTGTAGCTCTTCTACAAATATTACCTACCTACTTCACGTGTTCATACAATATACAATATGCAGCAATTATTGTTGAAAGCCTCTGTTGCGCACTTTAGTTTTGACCTATGGAGTGAAGACTTCCTATTCCACTGCCCAGAGAGAACAGTCAAGGACTTTTTTGTATGTTGGCATAGAAATCTTGATATACGTTCGAAATAGACAGAATTCTTTGAGAATGTGTTGAGTAAACCACATCACCAGAAGTGTATTGTAAATAGACTGCATAACATTTATCGTTATTCTGAACCTGAAAATTTAGTACAGATTTTAAACTGAATTGCAATGCCAAAGTATCCTTTGTTAGACACCAAAAACATTCAGACGTGAGACACCTAAGAATTTTAGAAACCACTTAGTACTATTTTATATTATACCTAAAATATTCAGACCTAACACATCTAAGAACTTTAGAAGCCACTAGGTAGTGTTTTGAAAGGTAGAAAAAAGGATCTGTTTTGCAGCGCCTATGATTCAAGTTGATCAAGTAGGAAAATGTCCTTGTTTCAAGCAGCAGTTTATTTGTATATTTGAAACACAATAAACAGGTTCTTCTGTAAGACACTTATTACATTCAGATCTAAGACATGTCAGAATTTTAGAAGCCACTAAATACTTTTTGAAACGCAATGAAAAGTATCCTTTGTTAGACACCAAAAACATTCAGACGTGAGACACCTAAGAATTTTAGAAACCACTTAGTACTATTTTTAAAGGTAGAAAAAGGGATTTTTTTTGCAATACCTATAATTCAAGTTGATTATGTTGGAAAATGTCCTTGTCTTAAGCAGCAGTTCACTTATATATTTGAAACGCAACGAAAGGTATCTTTTTTTGTACACCTAAAACCTAAGACACCTAAGAATTTTAGAAACTCTTAGTTTTATGCAGCAATTACGTTGCATATTTAAAAAGAGATTAAAGGTATTTTTTTGCAAAAGACCTACATATTTAGTTGTTTTTCAAAATCCTTATTTTGTCCGATAAAATAGACAGTTGCATTTATTATCAGCAGCGACTGCGTTGAGGATCTAAATCGCATATTTACTGTTCAAATGTAAAAATCTCCTAGTTTAAAGCAACGTACTCTTTTTGAAGCGCAATCAAAGGTACCTTTTGTCCATCACCAAACATATTAGATCTAAAAACAGCTAAGAATTTGCACTTAAAATTTACTATGATTTTATCTAACAGATAAATGCTATAATTTTCTGCAACTATTTACTTGTGTTTCTGAAACGTGTTGAAACTGGCCTTTTCTGCAATCCTTATCACCACTGAAAAATGGCAAGATATTCTACAATGGGCTGGCTGAATTTTTAAAAACGTATTTAAATAATTCTTTTGCACAATTAGTATAATTTTAGCTGTTGACATGAAAAGATCTTCTCTTTTTCAGCAACAGTTATGTTACATATTTGAAACGTATTAAAAAGTATCTTTGGAAAAATATGTAAGACGTTTTCACCATACAATAGATCCTGCTATTCTGAGCAACGGCTTAGTTGTGTTTTAGCGTCGCAAAATTATCTTTTGTACAATCCCTAAGATTTTCGCTCATCAAACGAAAACATCTCCTAGTGCTGGTTACGGTTCTGGTACAGTTTTCGAACGTAGTAAAAGGTATCTTATCTGCAAAATCTGTCTTTTGCTAAACCAAAGGATCAGTTCTTAGCAACGGCTTTGTTGTGTTGTCAAAGGTATGTTTTAGGCGTCTTTTGGCAATACCTGTGATTATCCTATGGAAAAAAATAGTAAATAGTAAATAGTAAATAGTAAATTTTGGCCACGACGTAGTTGTGTTTTGAAAAGTGTGAAGAGGCATCTTTCTTGCAATTTGTTTAGTAGTATTATATAAACGAGTAATAGTTATTTTAAAACATAGTGAAACGTATATTTACGAGAATCCCTTCGATTTTACATGATGCTGAACAAAAAATCCCTGTTATTTGAAATAATATATGCTTTTGAAACATATTCAAAGGTATCTTTGATAAAGTTCTTTTCTTTTCATCAGATCAGTGACTAAATGTACGTTTTAGGAAAGCTATGAAGATGATCCTTGGGAATCCCTTTGAATTCACCTAATATTGGCTGTATTTTAGAAACGAGTAAGATTTGTTTTCGTAACAAAGGTATCGTTGATCTAGATCGGCAATTAAACTTTGTTTTTGGAACGTAGTGAAAAAAAATTGGGAAACCCGCTGAATTCACCTTGGTTGTATTATATAAACGAGTAAGATTTGTTTTCGATTCATAACACAGATCTTCTGAGAAATCCATTTGATTTTGACTATGAAAATTGAGTTAATCCAGCATTATTGTTCAGAAATTCAAGATCATTTGCACTACACCGGCACCTCCAACCGAATCATCGATCGCATCTTCCACTTTACAAAATTGCGCCAAAAGAAGACAGAGCGGGGAGGACGACTATTGGTTGTCAATGCGACCCCCGTCTAAGTTCATCAAGAGTAACGGTCAGAGAAATCCCTTTCTCTGCAAGCGGAGAAGTCGAACGTAAGTCAAACTTAATGTTCCTGTCGGGTTATTGTCATGTAGGTTTTCACGTGCTTTATTTCCATGCGCTGCTATCTCTTAACTTAGTTTAAATTTTCCTTTGCTTCTTCAGTTCCATTTGATTTTCCCGCTTGCTGAGAAAGGGATTTCTCTGACTGCCACTCTTTATGAACTGAGACGGGGGTCGCATTGACAACTGTTTGAAAACTGATGTCACGAAAAGTTAAACAATGTTTAGTGCCATAGTTGGAGTAGCTACCACATTTTGGAGGCATATTTTGTAACTTTTTGTGATCGTCTTAGGAACAGACCATTTGGATTTTCCTCAGCATTCAAAAATACGAAAACGTTTGCCTATCACATAGTACTACGTGTAAATGTAAAGGGAGGAACTTTTTTGGCAGCCAAGGCACAAAAGCAAGCAAGATTTACATTTAATGGAGAAAGTCATTGGTCGCTTGTTGATAATGGGTGAGCACATTTCTCTGAGTAAAGGGTGGATAGACCACCGACAAATTATAGTAGATAAAACGCCAAATGAGGAAACTTCGTCAAAAACATTTCCTGTGAAAAGCTTTAGCCAACTTTCTTAGCAACTTTATGAAATGTTTAGCCAATTTTCAGCCCCAAACTGTAGGTGACCTGAGGAAGTCTTTTAGACGAAAGGTTTTCCATAAAGGTTCCTTATTTGGCGTTTTATCTACACTTTTCTCTAGCTCAAGATGGCTTCCCCAATGAAAGAAGTCAATACCAATATCTATAGTACCATTGAAACTCTATGATATCCAAAGCTCTCATGATATATATTTTAGATTTGTTACTAACTGTTTAACAGATTTGTGACCTTACAAATTCATGATTAAGACAAAAATGTCAAGAATGAATGATAATCTTGCGGCACAATAAACCTCTGACCCAACTGTAATTAAATGATCTTGGGAGGTGACGTCAAGATGTTGTGTATATAGCACTTTAAAATGAACATGCGCACTCCTTGCATTCACATTGGCAAATGCTTAGTGTAGCCTCTGCGCAACTACTGTAGCAGTAATAACCACTGATACCAGTTGTTGGTTCACTTCGGTTACGGCTAACGCTAATCTGATATAGACGTAGTACTCACCTACTTTTATACTCGTGTATCACTACGCTATATTTCATAAACCTCTGACTACTCCATTACACCAAAACCCTTGGTAATGACGTCATAACTGCTGGGTCCCTTATTACGAGTTGACAAATTTGAACGTAGGTAAAAATCCCTAAAGAATAATCCCTACGGAAAAAATCCCTAATGGAAAAAAGCCTACGAAAATATCCCTAAAGAAAGAAACCCTAATGGAAAGTTTCCCTCATGGAAAACTCGCTAAGGAAATATTGCCCCTTGGAAAAAATCCCTAAAGAAAAATTCCCTCTTGGAAAAAGTCCCTAAGGAAAATATCCCTAAACAAAAATCCCTACAGTGAAAATGAACGCCCTGGTTGCTAGATACTAATCCACTGTAGGTAAAAATCCACCTAACAGAAGGGAGTCTCTGCTTTTCAATGGTTGCCATGATATTTGATGAATTACTTTTTTCAAAATGTATTTTATTTCCTCGCAATAGCCGACCGATAGAAAAGTTCAAAACTGTTTTCGTAATGGCGTTATAACTTGGCCAGATACTCTTGTTGTTGTATGTGTATCTAGTATTCAGACAGCAATCGCAATTTCATGAGCTCACTTGTGACGCAAATATATTTTGAAGTTCTGCATGTTTGCTAATAACTAACCAAAAGTGGGCCTACAGTGAGGGGGGCTTAAGGGCTCAGTCTGCCTAGTCATACATGTCACAAGAGTGCTTCTACAAAGACATGAGTGTTCCTTTAGCACACAGATGTAAAAAGGTTACTTGTACGTGTGTTTCTTAATTACATTTTCAGTTGAGTGTTAAGAAATCCTATGGTTGCAGCATTTTGTCAGTTGAACATGAATAAAAGCTGTCTCAACCTATAACTGTGTTTTGATAACTTCCCACCTGCACCAAGTTTTTGCTAAAAGTTGCACTGTGCAAAAGGAAGGAAATCAATCTTTCACTTTGTGGCAATCAAGGGCTGAGAAGACCCCAGGACGGTTGCTCCCCCGGTAGGGACTAAATGATTCGAGGCTAATGGGCCTGTAATTTTGCATCTGATACTTGCGGGCCATTTTCAGGGCTCAGGTTTTGGAGTAGATACCTATTCCATGGAGGCCCTTAATTGTCCACGAGCTACCAGGGGATAATTAACTAGTTGACAAATCTTTGAAAATTATTTACACATTTTTGTTTTTTAGATTGTTTATGCCGGTGGAAGTGTGCGTTGACTGATGATCAAAATGCCTCCCTAATGCCCCGCTTTATTTACAACAGGCTTGATTCTAACCCCTGAATTGATGGAAAAGGTACAAGAAGATACGAAGTATAAATTAATCAGACCATAACTGAGCTTGAGAATCCTCTCTCCTTGCATATCAAGATGATCTTTTGACCTTACGACAGCAACGGGGGAAGGAGAAGCGGATTGGGGGGCCTAGTAAACTGGGTTCATTTTTTTTTTTGACATTTCAATAAGGTGACTCTGGTCATTGTGTAGTAAGGGATGTTTCGTCTCGATTTGCATGTCTTGCTGTGAATGTGACACAATATCTGTCGCAACCAATATCAATTTAGATAAAGCTGAAAAGTGGTTTCGGAAAAAATTGAGCTTTGGCAAATCTTTAGAGGAGCATGGACCCCTTTGCTCCCTGTTCCCTCGTCCCTGTACGAGGGTTCAAAAGCCGCACAATATGATGGTATAACATCTCCTGGCTTATGATAACACAGGGGAGGTAGGATACCTGCTATGCTGTCTTCTTGGAATTCCCAGATGAACATAAACAATCAGATGTAATGAACGTTAGAAATCCAGACGCAGCTTTAAGAGAGAAAGGTGTCCGTTCTGAAAATTTTTAATGTTAAGAAAGCTTCCAATTCAATGTAATACTATGGCACCTAAGCACATTCGAACTCGCAGTAGTCTGAAGTGTAAATCCAGGTGATAAAACGTGAGTTGTTATCGAATACTTAGCATCGAAATGAATCACACTGACAGTCACACAAATAACTTCGTCATCAAAATTCGATCTTTCTGCCCACAGTAGACCACAATGCATTGTCATCTGGAGCTGTGTTTAGGGCTTCAAATTTCGCACCACATGACAATAGACAATGGTGGTTTAGGGATTTATTATAAAATGTCTGTAGTTGTATACTTTTGTCTTTTGTAAACAGTCGCCTCCCAGGATGCATGTGATTAAAGTAAATTGTAGCAATTGGATTGAAATGGACTGGCGTGACTGGATTTGTAGAGCCTGATGACAAAGATTTAAATTTTCTCTCGTGGATTCTTAACGGCAATTATGTTTTGGGAAATCTGAATACGTGGATAGCATTTTCCTCAATCTGTGAGTATGGCGAGATAATAGTTAACGATACTAAGTGGTTATCAGTAATACCTTGTGGATCAGGGACTTTTACGCAGCCCATGTTGCCAACACACTCTTTGATATTTTCATGGCATCCACCATTTTCGTAGGACAGATTCTTTTACAGATCTATTGAAGTGGTTTGATTGCCTTTTAGTTGGGTATATAGTCCAATAGCATATGCTTTGGACACCTATTTAGTTGCTCTATATCCCTAGTTATCGACATCGTGTAAATTGCTAATTCAAGTACATTGTTTCCATGTTGTGTCTTTTCAGCTCCTTTTCCCGGGTTTTGATGAAAACCGCTTCTAAAACTTTCAGATGGAAAGCTGATCTAGCTTTAGCTAATATACGAAAACTATCATTCGTATAGGCCCACAAACAGTCGTGCTGATGTAGTAAATGTGTACCGATGGCCAAATCTCAATCTATCAGACTCACATTTGCTTTAAACTCAAGTTTTAGAAGCGGTCATAGCATTTCACAAATGATTATTAAATATTATCTACACATTTTGTAGTACCAGGAATCTTTTCCGAAGCTTATCATTCTATAATTGTCATCATTATTATCATTACCATCTTGATCACCATCACCATCATCACGATCATTGTCACTATTACCATCACTATCATTATCATCATACATGTCACCGTCTTATAATTGTCATCATAATTATCACTACCATCATCATCTTTATCTTTATCATCACGATCAATACCATCATCATCGTCGTTCTCACAAAAAAGCTCTTCTACTCCAACCCCCACCGTAATTAGCACATTATCTGTTTTCCTGTTCCTTGTTTGAAAAGATTATTGCAAATCAGGTATTAGACAATACATATTTATACTTTAAATTTTTAAAAGAAAATAGAAAATATGTCGCCAGAAGAGTTCGAACCTGAGACCAAGACATTCGCGCCATGCATTCTATCAATTGAGGTGAGCAACCCTTATGTACACACACACTCTGTTCCTCTATGCACCACATTAGCTGCCAATAATCCACCGGTGGTTATCGAGATCAAGGTCTGCGCAAATTGGACGCCATCTTCTCTGCGCCATGTGAGATACCAAGTGGATGTCCATACGTTAGTCCCAATTAGCCCAAAGTAAGGTACACTATAATAACAATCATGATAAGCCATGGAATGAATTCAATATGCCTCGCCTTGCTTCTTTGGAAAGGGAAATATGTTCAACAAGATTCTATTACCCAATCTGTGTTGCTCAACAGTTCCTTTCATACTTATATTTGTAAACCTGATTATCTTGACAGAGGAACTGAGAGCCAAGACTGCTCAAATCAAAGGGATTTCTAACGATTCAAAGAGGCAAGTCGAAGTGAACGAAATGGTCATATATTTTTGTGTTTTCATAAATTAAATTTCAGGGAACTCCTTTATAATCTAGCGCAGCCTAGCAACCTATAAATAACAGCATCACAGTTGACTTAAAGCAAAATGCTTCTCAAAATATGAGATAGCTCACTTTCTCTTTGAAATAACTTAATTACAAAGCAAGACTTCCAATGCAAAGGTTTATTATTCCTGTCAGCTGTCAATTATGGGCATTCTGGAATAGCTATTACGTGGCTAGGTCTACTCCATATGAAAGAATAGGCTCACAACAATGTACAACGTGTGCGAACACTACCTAACGTGTTGGAGTATAAGCTTAACAATAAAGCAGACTTAGGTAGATACGTGACAGCGCAGTTGCATGGCAACATGAAATTGCTTAGTTTCCAGTCTCCAGCCGTAATTTTCTTGTTGGATATGATGCTTGCTTTGGAATTTGTAGTTAGCGCTTTTCTTAGCTACCTATTACCTATAGCATAAAATTAAGTTTAAAATAATCGGAGGAGCATGTAACATAGCTTTCGTCAATGACGATGATGATGAGGATGATAATGATGATGATTATTATGATGAACATGACGATGATGATGATGATGAACATGACGATGACGATGACGATAACGATAACGATAACGATGATGATGATGATGATGATGATGATGATGATGACAATGACGATGGCGATGACGATGACGATGACGATGACGATGACGATGACAACGACAACGACGATGCTGATAATGATGATGATGATGATGATGATGATGATGATGATGATGATGATTGTGATGACGATGGGTATGATGAAGAGGCTGATGATGATCGGACATCAATAATGGCCCTTGGAGAGCCGTTGCGGTAGTGAGATACAGTGCTGGAATTGTCAAATGGACAAAAGAAGAGATGAGAAAGATGGATACGAACAGGGTCAAGAAACCACAGCCTTTGATTGTGATTTCGTGACCAAATACTGCTGTACTTGAGAGACTGTTATCACGGGTGGAGAAGCCTAGACCATCGTAAATACGTCGTCTGAAAACAATATTCCGTCAGTCTAAATCCTTTGCGAGAAAAGCCAACAGAAATATGCATTGTTCAACAAAAGTTGCTATTTGTAAAGGACTCCACAATTTCCTAACAACGCAAATGCGGCTTGGCATTATAAGAGACAGCTTCTATGCATTGGCGTACCTTGTGATAAATAAAAGATGGTTGAATTAAAATCAATGTATAAGCCAAGTTTGATTTAGGGTTCACTGAAAAGAAGCTCGGTTTTTCGCCATACCATCTGATGTCAAGACTGTTCTATTATGGGAGTGGGTATGCTTATTCAATAAAAGACGTTAGTCCCTCTGCATTTCTCCTTGAAAATAATACGGGGAGCGTTAATACAGTAGTTCTCTCACGAGTTTCTTAATCATCTTACTGTCCAGATTTTACTCGTTCACTCTAAACATCTCTAACAAATTTACCTTTCGAGGTGATGACTTATTTACTTAAACATTTCGGAAATTTCCTCCCTTATCGTAAAGTAAAACTAATAGTATTGGACTCGGTTTAAGGGTTTTCTAAATGAAAGATTATAATTCCTGGTAATAAATACCGATTTTAATATCAAACTTATAATCTACTAGTTTTATTTAGGTTTCTTTACCTAATTTGTGCTCTGTCTTTCCCGCGCTTCTTACGTAAAGGAATTCGCGTAAAAATCGTCATAAAACTCAAAATTTCTCTACTATCTTTCCTCAGTTATCACTTTCTGCTGTGTGAAATCTCATCTAGATTTGTTTTAAATATCTGCAGCCCTGCTACAATTACGTCGTAAAAGAAACGAAGAGCGTACGAACAGAAATTTATGAAAAGAGGAAACCAACGCATGTCTTTTTTTTTCAATGGCTCGCCCGAACCATAGAGGTCACCAGATCCTCTTTCCTTGACGGGAGAACCTGTAAAAGGGGATAATTTTGACGGAACAAACAGTTTGCCAAGCAATTCGATCACACTCTTTCAGGACAGCTATCACAAGCCTTTGATTATTGTACTCTACAAAATATGTGCAGATCGGGGTAAATCCAAAGAAAGCTTTTCCCCTGACCTCCCTCCTTTCAAGCCTTTCCACAACGGTTTTGTTGGCTAGGAAAATTTTAAATATTTACAGTCCCTAGAAAGTTCAAAATAGCATTTGAGAGACTTAGACGTCTCGTTAATCTCGTCTATGGAATTGAAATGCAAAAGTGATCTTTTAATCATCTTTTAATACCGGTAAGGGTTTTTCTTGGGGGGGGGGGGGGGGGGTGGGTGGGGGGGGGGGGGGGGGGACTGGTGCGTGGCCAAGTTTTGCCTGTTGGGCGGCAATGCCCCGCCCCCGCGCCTGCCCTTGGCTGCGTGCCTGCATAAGCTGTGCGTTGGTAGGCTTCTATTGTTCTTAACCTGTAAATAAGGTCTCGTAGTAACGGACATGAGCTTAAAGTTTGGACGATCGTTTAAGGCTATCCCACGGTTTCCAGCCGTGAATTTCTTTTCGGAAAAATAACGACAGAATACGTATCACAAGCGTTGATCACATTCTGTTAGTAAGGTTTGAATGTCGGAAAGTTTCTCAGACAGGAACTATTTTTAAGTTGAACCACTTAGGTCCAGTGAGAAACCAAATTGGTTGTATTAAGGAAAGTCTAATCCTTTGTCGACCTTTATCCGACATTGCGAAACAAGGCCAGGTTTTTCAATCAGAAAATTGTGTAAAAAGTTAAAATGAACCAGTTGATTGTTCAAGACTTTAGTTATGAGCCAGGAATAACTGAGGACGAATCTGTATAGAAAGTGCGGCACTACCAGGCACTGTCTGCGATGTAAAGACGGTAGCTGCAAACCATGTTGGCTTTTGCATATAGAAGCTCTGTATGAGGCTAAACACAAACCCAGATAGTTGTTTTATAAAACCACTTAACCATCCAAGTTTCAGTCTAATATATTTGGCTTTATACATCACTGGTCTTTGCATAGTATATAAAAGTTCATATTGGTATTGTATCTTCAACCTCAATTTGTAGCCGTTACGTCATGATTTATTTGGAGAGAGAGTTATTACAGCAATTTGGAAGATATATACTGTATAAATTAAATACAGTAAGATAAGCAAACTTTCAATGGTGGTTGGCTTGTGGTCCTTCGAGGATCAGCACCTACAAAAACTTGCCTGCCCCTCTCCCTCCTAAAAAAAACCCAACTAACCATCACCAACAACTGCAATTGGCTTATCGAAGGGATGTAAATGGCATTTTGAATGTGAATTTTATATTATACTTGAAGCAAGCTATCTTCCAAATACGAGCCAGGGAAAATATTTAAAGACCCTTAATGTCACCAACATTTACATCATTTTCATGAAATCCTTTTATTAAAATTATAAATAAGTCACCAGAATTATATTTACAGGAAATGTTCCTACCAAAAAAATTCCAACCTAATTTTTGTACTTATATAATGTATTTGGAAAACCATACAATACCATATAAAATTTGTCCAGTCTGAGTTTGTCAATTCCAAGCCATTCTTTTCCAATAATTTTAAAGAAACATCTTGTGAAAAGCACAGCTAAAATCAGACAGAACAATAAAACAGTGATTTCTACAGTAAAGAACCACATGGTCATATTGGTGTTAACAACCGTTTGCTATTATTGGGAATACTTTGCTCATTAGATCCCTTCCATAGCAAAAATTACTTTATGAAGAATAAAAACCAAGAGTGCATGAAAAAAGCATATATGTATATAAATAAAATTTAGAGGTGGAAAATAAGTTATTTGAATAATTCCCAATAGGGTTTGGTTGTGTATTATATCTGATGCTTAAACAAAATCCATCACTTGCCCCTTAGAATTTTAAACTTCTAATAGTAATGTTTACAATCATAATGCTTGGCATAGTTATCAAGAAGCAATCTGATCACTAAATCATCTATATGTTATACCTTGACAATAGTTAGATCTTGTGCATAATACTTCAAATTTCTACATTTGTATAAACTTACATATCACCAATAACATGGTTGACTCATTGAGCCAGGCCACATGAGTAACAAATGAGTGATCTTATTATATATCACTGTATCCCAATACAATAAGGCACAGTCACGCAATGGAAATAAGCATGGACAAAAATCTTGACTTCAGCTTCCCTGCACTATATGACTTGACATTAGCAGCATATTCTTTCTAACGAAACAGTCATCTAGCACCCCGTGTTACTTTAAGAGGTTTGTCAGAATAATAAAAATATATATATACATAAAATAAATCTGTGCAGTAAAATATGAATTGAGTACTAATATAAAGAGCTTCAGAATTACATAACTGTTGAAACTACTGAAATATGGAGAGGCTGCCATAACATACCTGCACTAAAGTTGTTAAAAGCATGCAGAAGTTGTGATAAGTTGTCAGCCACTTCCTCCTGTGAATGACAAGGTACAATTAAATTGCTTCAACTTTGAAAGAAATAACTTGCATATGTACGTTAAGCCTAGAAGGGCAACATCAATGGTGTTTAAAACAAATCTGGACTGTGGTCTTACAAGAGCAATGCTCAAAATCCTAGCATATAGATCTATATGTTATTCAGATCAGAAGGTTGAATTACTTGGGTCATTTGGAGAGAATGGAGCAGGCTAATTGGCTAATTGGGTAAGTTCAGAGGTTAACCAAAAAAAGGCATGACATAACATAATACAGGCAACTCTGTCCTTGCGGCCAGCTTCCTTTTAAGGGCAGCTTTGAAATGTGGACACAAAGTCCCTGCAAAGATTTGCAGTTAACTCTGCATTTAAACTCTGCATTTAAAGGGCAGCTTTGAATTGCGAACTACAGGCAGTGATCGGTAGTCTGTGGCCCATGAAAACACTGTGTGATATGGGCAAACAATGACAACCTAAAGTGGTAATTTGATTATCAGGTCCTGTCAAGGCTGTTTTTATAGAAAAGAGAAACAATTGCTACATCTCTTTATTGCAGTTTTTGCTTTTGAAAGATGGGAAGTAAAGGTATGTAGTTTTTTTAAGGTTTTATGGAACCCTTTTGCTTTAACTGACTTTAACTCTGTTAAAAAAACTTTCATATCTTGAGAAAAAAAGTTCATCCAAGACCGGCTTTCAATTTTGGTTTTTCCAAATATATTTTGGTTACTTTGTTACTTTTGTTTTTCATGCGCATCTTTGATACGTTATATCGATTGCCTCTCAAGTAACAAACCCCAATTACAATAAAAAGATTCATACAAGCCCAAAGCCCTTTCCTGTCAAACGTACGAGACAGGAATTTTTTATCAAATTTTATCCGAGATCGGCATTCAATTCTCGTGGGTTTTTTTTTAAAAAAAATATGGTTGTTTTGGTTCACTTTTGTTTTCCATTCTCATCTTTGTTCTTCTCGATTGCTGCTCGATCAATTCCAACTACAATAAAAAAGTTCATGCAAGCCCAAAGCCCTTTCCTGTCAAACGCAGGAGACAGGGAATTTCTCATCGATGATGAGAGGGGCTGTAAAAATGGAAAGAGTATGTCCGTGAGATGAATTAAGAGGCTGTTTGTTATTGAATTTCCTAAATAGGTCACATACATCAGAGATTTGATATGCGGTACATTGTCACTTGATTGAACGATTGCCAAGCTTCTATTCTTGTCATATGCGTTCTTAAAATTATCAATACTTAAATTGCCATCGATTTATAAACTAAATGTTTCTTCTCTGTTAAGTGCATGGATATGTAAACTGTTATTGAACAGAAATACATTCATATCCAAAACATTGGCATTCCAGTTTTGCTCAATTTGTCATTTGGTTGTGGTTTCATGAAGAATCAGTGTCTATGATCTTAAAAGCTGTTTTTTCCTTTAAAGTGGAAAATGTGTCAGTCAACTATTTAATCATTTAGGCCTTAGCTTTGTGATGGTTATTGTGACAAAGATTTAAAAGATGTTTTCATTCTGTTAAGTGGAGTTATTTGGACACTGTTCAAGGTAAATAAGAAGGAATACAGGTAGACATATGCAGACTACTTTCTGTTTGCCTCTAATGGGTTGCCTTGCTTTCTATGAGACTTCCGTCAAAATATTTGCAAACCTTAATGGTCATAGTGACGGGTGTGTCACATTTTTCATTCCTCAATACATATCATTTCCGGCACGTCTATTATGGCGTGGGAAATAACTAAGATCTTGTTGTATGCTCATTCTCCGTTCACTGAAGGACATTTTTACTTATGATTGTGCTAAGAACGACCCCTGTCCATTGGAGTTGATATGTCTCGGGAAAATAGTGGATGGGCTGTCCACGCGGACCTATGCCGATCTCTCATGAAATATTGGATTGGATTGGCTTTGCGATCATGTCACTAGACCAACTGTTAAATCCTTAAAAGTTATAAGCAATAGTTTAATTTCGTGATGATCAGGGAAATGTGTCAGGGTTAAAGGGTGAAACGGCTTCGTACAACATTGTTCCTCTCCTTGACATCATTAAATCTTTAGTAATGTTGTACAAATGAGCCTCCTAGAGAATGTAAAGCTGACCTGCCTTTCAGTTTACAAGTAATTTCTTACAGTTCTTGACTATGATGTCAAAGGGCCCGGTTTATTTTCCGGTCAAGAAGAAAGATGGACTTTTTATTTTTTATGGATTTCCTTTAACGTCTAGCTCATTTGAGACAGATTGTAACTAATTTTCATAAACACTTAATGCCTCAAAATTATGTCCCTCTCTACTCCTCCTTCAAATTAGCGCTATCCTTTATACTAAAGATAATGAGACTTTTGGCTAGTTTTCCTCAACCCGTAATGCTTCAAAATGGCATCTCTCTCCTCTTAACGCCTCCTCTAAATGGGCATCGTACTTTACTCTAAAGATAATGAGACTTTCATCGAGTTTTCAAACTCTCGCTGCTCTCGTCAACATTTTATTATACTATTTATACGCCACTACTTTTTCAAATCGTTCTATCAATTCCCATACGCCTGCATCAGCTCAACATATTCGTGTAAATATATCACTCTATTACATTTGCCTCGTTTCTGTTCAGAGGTAAAAACAGAATTAACAGATTCTGGACTTCAGCTGATGCTAGTTTGCTGAGAAGATCGCGTAAAATCATGGGCCTATGGCCCTGAAGAAGCTGTGAGCTAAATATAATCAGTGAATTAGAGTAACTGAGCATGAAGAGTAGTAATTTTTTCCCTCATCTTTGAGCATGTCAGTCTCTAGAAAGCTGTTGACAGTTCAGAATGTCTTCTCAATAGGTACTACCATCTTGCGTAGAGCTGTCTCCACTGGAAGGAGTTTGATGGATGATTACATTCCAATAGAGCTGAAAGACGATGAACTAAACGAAACTTTTATTAAAGGCGGTGGTCCTGGTGGACAGAAAGTTAACAAAACGAGTAGCTGTGTTCAGCTAACTCATATACCTACGGGGATTGTTGTCAAGGTAGGTCAAACCACACATCGAACCTTTCACTTTACATTCGATTTATGTACCCAAGTGACAGAAAGACTTGCATGAAGCAACAGATATATATCCTAAAACCGTTTTGCAAATTTTGAAATATTCTTTGGAACAAGTAAGCTTACACGTGTGGTGTTTAGGCTATATATATGCTAACGTATTAGTTTTGAAAAGACGTTATGTAGGTTTTCCAATTATCTGGCTAGGCCACTTCTTGCCGGCCATATCATAGGCATATATACAGTACTTACCTAACTTAGAATACATTGCAC
The DNA here is from genome assembly GCA_010016025.2 of Alatinidae sp. Z8VKAUB7J3. Classification (NCBI taxonomy): domain Eukaryota; kingdom Metazoa; phylum Cnidaria; class Cubozoa; order Carybdeida; family Alatinidae; species Alatinidae sp. Z8VKAUB7J3. Next base: position 4,202,317 of record JAAAKM020073195.1, on the reverse strand, counting down.
CAAGCCATGGCATATGGCGGCATTTGGATTATCAAGCATTAAAAGGCTGCTCTGTTTTAGATAAACGCTCATATCAATGTGCTATCATAGTAGTCTCTAGGGCTATTCAAGATGATGATGATGATGATGATGATGGTCTCTATTCATTAAATATGGACGGCCATAAACGTATGATGACGGATAGTCCCGGATAAGTCCCGGATAGCATTAATTTATTGAAGTAAAATGCCCGAAAAACGTGCGATATGGGAACAATCGTCATGTCCAGATCCCCGCGTGTCGTGCACGACGTCATTTTTGGGGGATAGAGACCATTCACCTTTTTATTTTTCGTTTGTAAATGGCTTCTCCTGTCTTCAGTTGTGTTATATCTAGTTTTCTTGTTCCGCTGCTGTTCCGTCGCATATATTGCAGGCCCTCTCGTGCGGCGACCCCATAACAGTACATGTGAAAAATGGGTAATTTTATGCCATGCTAACATCGTGTATGTTTTTGTTCCCTGAGATCATGATCAACAACGGCGGTAGGCAGCAGTTCATGACTAAGTGTGCTATTTTCTCAAAAGTTTCTCTACAATATTAAGTTTGTTAGACATTTAAAGAAAAGGACTAACGACTAAATTTCCAAGGCATGTTTCTTATATTCTTTGCATAAACGTTCTACAAAATTTATCTACGTTACGAATTATCGATATGACGGATAAATACTAAATATGGTCCTAATGACAAGTTGAAACAGAAATTCAGTATCAAGAGGCGCTTACAATTATTTAACTAAACACTGTAAATAAACGATACACGACAACTAGACATAAAGTGGTACTAAAGAATTGTGATATTACTATGTGTGTTCAAGTACTGACTTTCTCAGTCGACGTATAATGCTTCATTACTTTATGGTGGTAATTGCTAGAAGCATTATCCAGTATGACGAAGTACTCTTCGCTGAATGTTTCATCGCACGACGGCGAGATATTAAAGTGCTTATAGATTTGGGAATTCTTATCCGCATACAAATGTTTCCGTTATCGCGTTGACCAATGCCTTTAACTTGCGTCCATGGAAATGGAATTACATCCCGCACATGAAAATTTGTGAACAACGCGTGATCGTAGTAACAAGGGGATAGAATAGCACTACAGGAGTTCTTGATCTTATTCAGAGGTGTCGCCCTAAAAATCTTAAGAGGGGGGCTATGTGATGAGCAGCAAATGCCACGCCCACCATTATTCTCCTCTACGTCGCTACCCAAGATATAGTTTTGAATGAAGTGCAAATATTCCCACTGCTGAAAATGTCCAAACAAATATTATAATAACCTTTATGAAACAATTCACAAAATGAATAACATTTCTAGTAACATTAACCGAAAACGAAATCTTGAAAGAGGGGCTCTGCCCCCAACATTTTTCAAATTTTTAAAAAGGAGGCTCAGGGGGCTGAGCCCCCTCCACGGCATTCCTGGGTGGATGTCAATTTGCACCGGTAAAGGATTGAGATTAGACAAATGAAATAGAGTGAGTTATCATCTTGGCTCCCTATAGTTCAGTTCGTAGATAAAACGATGCGAATACATTGGTTTCTGATTATAATGCCGGTGGTAACCTCTTTTTTCTGCTTCTGTAGTATCTTACAAGACTGAACCATTGGAAACGGAAGGCCAGGAACCAAAGTAAGTATGTCTTTCAAATGAAAACATGGATAAGATCTTTGAATGTTACCACAATGCCTTACTACCTTGCAACACATCATACATTCTTAAATCAATAAGTACACGCCCAGGTCAATTAGATTTTTACTACCAATCTCTGCCTTGTAGACCATCTTAATTTTGTATTTTCTTGTCTTTAAGCTCCATTTTATTGGGAACTAATACACAAGCATGTAGCCAGGCCTATGGTTTACGGATGGCAAAGTTTCTTTGGGAATTCATGTCGATCCCAACTGCAAAAACTCACACCTCAGACTGGTTGACTTCGAATTCGGTATGGGTATGGCTTTTAGTGAGTTAATATCCACCACACAGCTAAAATTAATTGATCTTGAAGAAACTTTCTGCGACATAGTTTTTGAATTTAAGCGAGATATCAGACTGTTTCTTCTAAATGGATCTATGAAACATCCTTATGAAGTTGATTATTTCCTTTAAATTGTTAACATCATTATTACTTTCACAGTAGGAACAATTTCACTCACGACGTGAATTTTGTACAATAATCCATTTTTTTAATGCAAAAATAAGAGAAAGAGAAGAAATACAAGAAAAATGAAATGCAGTGGATAGAAGTTGTGTCATGTAGTGTGTAGTAAAATACAATGTGCAATCCCGGGGCATTTATTGAAAGCGTTGGATAGTTTGACATCAGTAAGACCGTCAAATGAAGTAAAGGAACTGCTCCGTTTACGAAACATAAAAAAATGTTCCTGATACTTGTCAGGTCTACTTCGATTTCATTCGTTTTCACTTGGACTTCTTATGAGTCTTTAAACATGATGTGCGTTTGCATTTGCGGTGTTGCTGAACTAGAAAAAAGAGATGATACACGGAACGTATCTAAATTGTATAGAGGAAGAAATAAACTGTCGCGTGATTCCGTTCACTTCCAAAATGAGGGATGGAAGTTGTAATAAGAGTTTGTTTGTCCAATGACACAGATAAAGTAATTTATAACTTTAAGAACGAGAAATAAAGCGTGTATGGAAAGCTGTAGTTATAAAGAAAAAAGATTCGTTTACAAAAATATTGCACGTGTCTGTTACATCTCCCATTGATATTCACTACAAAGAGGAGAAAGTATGAAAAATCACCAATCGCTAATAGATTTATTCATTCAACACTAAATACGTCACATTATCAATATAGATCGAATTTAAAGTTTCCGCCATAAAACTTTATACTATTTGTCAAGTTAAAAGAAAATTCAAACTGGCTTACTTCTTGCCTTCAGCAATAAAAACACAGATTCAAGCACAGAAATAATTTACATTTTAATACTCATCCAGTTCATGCGATCTTTCTGCATGCAGTTTTAACTGTCAAAATAGCAAGTCTCAAATGTAAGTCCGGTGCTATGGCTCGGGTTTTAGTAGTCTTTTAAGTTCTTTCCAGCAGTTTCCGTTCTTAACGACCAGCAAGCAAGCATAGACAATATCAAAAGAGTTTCTGAAGTAAACTGAAGCAAATGACTCTGAGGCAATCTCTAAAACTGTTTTTTGTTTGACTCAGGTGGATGCATTCACCGCTTCCTTTGATTCTTGCAAAATATATGAAGCAGGGATTTGACCGAATTAGATAAAAGACTTGCCAGTCTTGCCAACTACCGAGCACACACTCTTCAGTTCCTTTCGTGAAAAGAGTGATTAATACCTGGAAGGAGCCCGCAAATTGCAAATTGAGAACAAAAGAAATTAATACGATAATAGCTATTGTCCTCGTAAAGGGTTGACAATGCACTTCTTGTTCTTTGCATATATATTGTCCCCATATATTGTCCCCTGAAAAAAGCTGCTTCATGATGTAAAGAGGGACTGCAATCGCTATCTATTCGTTATCGTGTACAATTGAACAAGTTACGGTTCTGAAGTCTCGAGATAAATAACTTAGGCATTACACTTTTGGACCAAGAACCAATGAGTCTGTAAATGGTTTAAGTATAAGATATAAATTATTAACAAGTATTTGTAATTGAATGAGATGAAAAAAATGTTCAGAACATTTTGTTGATGATAGAGACTCTAACGATAGTATTCGATATTATTCAAGGATATCCAACCGCCAGTTATTTTGATAACGTTTATATGGATTTCAGTGCTCAGAAATTGCTCTCTACTTTTTCAAAGATGGAGTTTATAAAACTGGTACTGTTGAGCATAGCTTTACCAGTTCTTGTCAGTGCAGTTATGCTCAATCTCTTGGAAGTTTGCGTTATTCTAATGTTAGGTTATAACACAAATAACCAAAATATTATTTTCTTTCACATGGCTATAGCAGAAGGTCTTATTTCACTGACATACACTATATCCTGGATTGGATGGATTTATCAGGAAAAATCCCAGCTAGATTATACAGCTTATCTTGCAGTTAATAGTTTTTATATTTGCTTTTTAATGCTTATGGCCGCACTTACATTTGATCGACTTCTAGCGGTATTATTTGTTATGAAACACCGAGTTCTGGTCACCAGAAAACGGATTAACTTCTTCATGTGCTTCACTTGGGTTTTTGCAATTCTTATGTGCATCCCTGGTTTGAATGTTAAATTCTCATCATATATCGCGTTTGCATTGAATGTATTCTGTATCCTCTCATTTGGAATTACTTATCCGCTTCTCATTATGAAAATGAAGAGAAGAAAACTGGTTCTTGGAGCAAAGACGATCAGAAGAAAAGTCCATGAAAAGCGTATGGCTGCAATGAAACTTTCTGACCTTCGATTTTATCGTCTTGTTTCTTTCATCACTTTAACATTTTTGCTGTTTCTGACAATCCCTGACATTATTTGGATATTGGAATTTTACGCTAATGTAATCCATATTAACTCACGATGGACTCTACAAGTTCTTCGGATAGCCTGGAGTATAAATGGAGTTTGTGATCCTCTGATATTTTTAATGATGAGGCCTGCAGCAAGACAAAAAGTTAATTGGTTACTAGAGACATTTTACTGCAAAAAGAAAACATTAGCTCAAGGTTCGAGTGACAGACTCGAATACATTAGTAGCCCATGTATGGGACGCTATAATGTAGCATACGTTGGAGAAACCCAAAGAAACCAATCGAAGACAGCAACTAATGTCTTTACTGTTACGAAAAGTTGAAAATTTAGTGTATGACGCCTCTGATGAAAGTTACTATTATTTACTTTAAACATAAATTTCCTAATGATGACAATGAATGGCACGTCCTGAAGGGGTAGAGTACACAGAGAGGTTGTTTAATGGTTAACTGTTGCTTTCATTGACTCTTACAGTTTAGTCATCCTCTGATTTTAATAGGGGAGCATGTTTGGTAATGTATGCATATGGCTACTACAAACTAAGAAAATGAATAGTTGAGGCAATTTTATGAGTTAAATATACGTCGTACAAATATTTCTTTTGCAGAGTTAAACTTTTAAGTTTAAGTCAACTACCTTTCATATTCCCATTTCTTAGAGGCAGTATTCTTGTTTTGTACCGCAAACAAAGCTAAACATAACTAAACATAAACTAAATATAACTAAATATAACTAAACATAACTAAACATAACTAAACATAACTAAACATAACTAAACATAACTAAACATAACTAAACATAACTTAACATGTTTAAATATAACTAAATGACTAAATGACTAAATTTAACTAAACATGACTACATATCACAAAAATGGAACATGCTGCTTGATGCTGTCGAGTATGTCATGCTATGTTTTAGCTATTTGGTGCAGTATTCTTGTTTTGTACCGCAAACAAAGCTAAACATAACTAAACATAACTAAACATAATTTAACATGATTAAACATAACTATATATAACTAAATGTAACTAAACATAACTAAACATAACTATATATAATTAAACATGAGTACATATCACAAAAATGGAACATGCTGCTTAATTCTGTCGAGTTTGTCAAGTCATGTCAAGTTAGCTATTTGGTGTTTTGTGCCGCACACAAATAATTTGAATATTTAAAGGTATAGATTTGGAAGATAGTTTTTAGGGTTTTAGCAAGAACATCTCCCAGCGTGTACTAAATCAAGTATACCTGAATCACATACCTAAATCATGCAAAACTAATATGTCGTCCCTATTTAATAAAAGTTTGCAATGTGCGTAATATAATAGTAGGTCTAAGATAAATTTTACATTTGCATCAGCGTGCACTTAAAATTTAAAGATATCCAAATAGATACTTTTTTTGTTAAATTTTTAAAAAGTCTCTAGAACTGCAATAGCAATATCATCTGACGTGTGATCTGTACACCGAAATTGATTTATCCTAATTAGCCCTCCCTACGTAAAAGACTATTGCAATGTTCAAATCATGCTGAATCTACGGTATATTATGAGCCAGTAAAAAGTCGAAGATATCTTCATAAATATTTAAACATGAAATTTTGAAGATTTGCTTCAGTCCTGCAATTCTTCTGAATGAGAGAAAAACATTACTGGCGGGTGATGTTAGAAAAATTACCAAAACACAATTCAATTCTCCACAGCACAATTCAATCCGCTTTTTTAATCCTACAGTATTTTATAATAAACCTAAAGTAATCTATACCCAAAATACATATTTTAGTGGCAACATGACGCTAAATGTATATTTTATTGTTGCATAGTAATTAGTGGAGATGTATGTCTTCCCATTTGCTCTTTATGTACAAACATCAGTCTTCCTCGAATATTCTGCAGAATCTACGTGCAACATATTGAAGATATGAATTGACATTACAGAATTGTGTCAGTGGTTTAAAGGTAATCATCACTCTAGAATTCGTTCACAGACGTTACCTAACGGTCTCTTGGCATTTTGACAACGGACCAAGTTGTTATGGACTACCAAATATGCCCCTACTATAACACTAAATGATTTGTTGTGAAGGTTATACTTGATCGACAAAAATTATCATTCGTAGTAAGACTCTTAGTTGCTTCTCGCCATCTGGCATTAGACGCCTGGAGGTATTATAGGTATTAATGGTAATAAACGCCTGGAGGTATTACAGGGATTAATGACAATCTTCTTTGATATGCTAAGAGCAACAGCTTACGTGCTTGCTGTTTTTTCAAATCTTAACAAAACAGGAGTAAATGTGTTTAAATTTCAGTCATTTTTTTGAATGTTTGATTTTTCTTCATGCACCGGTATATACCTTTAAAGAATAGCTTGCTCAGAATGCACTTTCATGTTCCTCATCGCTCAAGGTGTTCATCAAGTCCAGACCTTTTGGCGCTCTCGTAAAGGTAGTAAATTCAGGGTAGGTATTGTCAATGGACAACTACCACACCAACCGAGACCCTCTAATTTGTGCCCCAGGGCACACCTGCCTGTAGCCAGTGATAAAAAAAATATTAAAAAATTGCATGTGTCTTACGAACTGAGTTTTAAAACTAATTATGCAAGAAAACGTGTAACCAGTCGAAGGCTTAACTTAAGTCAAACAAACTCTAACGTGCAGAATATTATGCTTTTTTCCCCAAAATGATACCTTTCTTTGCCGCATAAACTGTAGCTAACCAAGAAAAACGTTTATTTTCAGATACAGCTCTCTGCAATCAGCTAAATTAGATGTTTGGAGTCTCGACATTTAAAATTTTGTTGTTGTTGACCAGTGTAATCTTACAAAAGAAGTCCTTATTTGATAGTGCGTCAACACCAAAGTCACAATCGATCTCTTACTTGACTCTGATTGCTTCAGAATTATTGTTTCCTTACAGAACGTCTGCAAAGATGTCTTATTGATATCTTTTATCACTATCGTCAAACATCATGAAGAAAAGTAGGAGACCTTTTGAGTGGTTCCATTCTCACATCGAGATTGTTTTCTCATGACCTGACAAAGAACTGAAAGTTTTCTTTTAAAGTAAATGAAGTCGGAAAACATGTACAGGTCCGCATAACCTGAACTTCAAGAGACCTCTTCTCGAGACATTAAAAGATGAGGAAATAAGTCACATACCGTAGAATCAATTTCTCCATTACCTTTGCACAAACACCATGTTCCAAACTTTTTAAACTCAATAATACTCAATTTTAACTGAATTGGCATGGGTTGATGGAATAAATGGCAGTCCTTAGTTGCAAAGGTCAAATTGCGCAGGGGTTCCCTTCAAGTTGAATGTCTATACCCACCAATAGATGACTGGTAGCAAATCTGGTGACTCGAGGAGCATACCAATGTCCGATGATGTCTTCAACGGCTCTGCCAGTAGGCTACTACAAATGATGCAAATACTTTGGCCCTTACCCGTTAATTCTAGGGTTGACATACAGTGTAACCTGCCTATAACGGTCACCAAAGGGACTGGCCAATTTTGGCTGCTTTAGAGGGGTGGCCGTTCTGTGCAGTTTAGGTAAGAAAAAGGAATACGTTCTCCCCGCTAAAAAATTGGAGCAATTCCTGTGCTGGCATCTCCCATTTCGCAGTCTCAGTCTCAAAGTTGCTACATCTTTCTCTAAATCTACTACATCCTGGATTCCACATCCAAACAACGCTACTGGCGTCTCGTTTACTTCCTTACTAACATCAGTATGCATGGCAGTTTCGAAATTATCGTCGGGCAGACAATGCCTTCTGTGATTAATTTAGGAGCATTCTGAAGTTGCATGGATTCAGTTGTTGTTTATTCAAGTGTATCTGGTGAATTTAATTCAACAATTGACCATTACACACAGGAAAAATATTAACCTTTGTTCGCATGAAAGCGACCGCTGATCGTGACCGTTCTATAAAAGTAAATTACTATATAAAATGTAACCGCTGGTTAATTGATGACAACTATGGAATAGAGGTGCAAATCTTCTTTAATCCTCCTCATAGTACCAAGGATCTATATTCGGCACTTACCCTGGAACGCCCCAATAACGTCAATGGCAAAGCACATTTTTGTCGGGTTGACACCTGTCTTTGGAATTATTCTAAGATATTTCAGCATATGTCTTGCAGCTGGAGCGTCCTCAATATGATATTTTGACAAACCGCACGGTCCTTTAAATATCTAAGTCAAAACAGAAAAAGAGATATGAAAGACATTGCAGGAAGGGTAATGTGAGTTCCTATTTTTTGATAGTGATTCTTCGATTGGGATTCTTTGACTGTGGTTCTTTGATCCTGAGACTTTGATTCTGAGTCTTCGCTTATCAAAATGACTTAATACATAGTAATTCAGAGACTGGATTCCTTCGTTGCAGATTTATCCTTGATTGATGAATTTAGAATCAAATCAAGTCAAATTTCCTGATAGCTGCTTATCATTAAAAGCACATACAGTGCGGTTGCAGTTCAGGCACTTTATTCAATTTATTGTGTATGCGGCATGTATATATATACATATATATGTATATAGATGTATCGATACCTCCAAGCAATGCACTTCGAAACACGTACAGCTAGGAGAAAAAAACTGCAAGGACTTTTAAGGGAAACCGACTTCCAAGCTCAAGAAAAATCCATGGTAAAATACTTACAACTTACAACACAATGAAAACACGGTAAATAGACGGCTATTTATTATTTGTATGATCAGAGTTCTGATAGTAAAGGTTAAAGTCCAGGAAAGGATAACTGCTCCCTTGCTCTTTATACAGACGTCCATGCTTGATATATAACTGCCCTCATAAAGTTCTCAACAGGTCATGAGGTCATCATAAGGGGTACAAATCCAATATATGTTTGATTGGAGAAGGCATTGTCTTACACGTTACGTGCAGAGTCACAGGCACTCGCTTTCCGAAAGGCAGTTTTTGTGAGGTTTCGTGTTGTACGTATTCTTTTGAATTTTTTCACCGAGGCCTGTCATACGTAGGCGTTGCGTGTTTCAACTAGACACTAAATATCACCATATGGTTTGGATTGAGGGAGGCAGAGAGAAACTATCAACAGGCTTTACTAGGCGATGAAAACAGTTCGGAAAAAAGTCATCTTATCTTCAGCGATGACAGCCATTTCATTTTAGCACGAGATGAACTTTAGTCGAGTCAGGATACGTAGAGGCTATTTCAATTTTTCAATATTGTTTCATTTTCCTTTATACAGCCCCAACATCTGCTAGTTGTAGTAAACGGGGCCTCGCCACAGAGGAGAAATGTGGCCTCCTCTGTGGCCTGGCATGAGTCAAAGGGGGCACGAAAATATGCAAAGAAAAGTTATGTTTTTATAGCCTATTCTTACAAAGTGTTGTAAAATTAAGCCCCCTCCACCCCGCCCCAGGTCTTGTTTTGTAAGTTTCTCCAAAACTCTGGACCTAATGATGCCAAAATTTTGTCACTTTAAGTTTATATATTTTCCTTACTATGATAAGTTGTCACGTACAGGCACCACACCATCAATTTTGTTTAGAACTGTGGTATACTTTGAGCTGCAGGAACAATAGCTCACATTTTAAAATTTTATGTGAATACTCAATGCTAGCTAGCTTACACTAATATTTTTTCAATGTTATTTAAAAGTAAATTTAATGCATTTATTACCTTTTTCATTATTTAAAAACTTTAGTAGTTTTAAAGTTATAGCCATATTATGTAATGAAGATGTAACGACGTAAAAGAAACTGAAAACATATTAGCATCATTACGTTTCCCAACATTCAAAAGTGTGAGTTAATATCTCCATGTTTTTTAAGAGGAGAACGACTTTGAGCTCATGATACTGTATACGTTGATGTCAGGAGAAAGTACTTAAAAACGGTCTGCCGTTAATATTTAAAAACCTTAAAAAGTGGATTGAGTCAAATGCAATAACGCTTTTAGCAGAACTAAGATTTGCACAATCTGTGTAATAACTAAATGGCTAAAAATTTTAAAATGAAACGTAGAGAAAAAAGCCTCTCCCACCGATGAGCTATTTCCATAAGTAATTGTGAATCTATAATAAAGTGATCCCACAGCAATCTCAATGACGATCCCCCCCATGGAAACCCTTTTCCCTTTTGGAAAGAACGGACCCTGGGGAATGGCGCCACTGCTTATCAAGGGGGTGCACTGAGAGATTGCTATCTCCGAAGGTGTGCAACGTATCATACCTCGTATAAATTATAATATATTCAAAGTCCAAAATAAAGTAGGTAAGGTATCGATATCACAGCTTCGACAATTATCTGGTGACCTAGAGTACGTTTCGTTTTACAACAAGCAACTCTAATGACACTTCTCAATGCCAACAGCTTCCAGTTGCTCATGTATCATGTTGTAGGACCATAAATCTTTCGAGATGGCGTTTTAGGACAGACAGTGTTTAGGTGATAAAGAAATATCAATGTAAATAGTGTGGTAGAGACGTTAATGTAAGAATACAATGCAAGGCGCAGACAACCAATTCTAACAAAACTCAGCTGTTGGTTTACGGAAAGACAAGGTGCATTGAAGAAGATGCCAGCTTGTCATCTGAGGTGGCCCAGCTCCTTCTTCGCATTGACAAGGAACTCATTTTCAACTATTTTAATAGGTTATAAACAAAAATACACATTATCTTAACGTTTCGATGTTATCTTCATCAGATTGAAAATATATATATGTACATTCATCCCCTGTTTTGACCACAATCCTAACATTTTAGTGAGTGAGATAACTTTAAAGAGAAGTAACCTTTTTACAATGTTTTACTATTTGCTACTGTAACATTTTTTCGTATCCTAATCTGTTTTTATTACCTTTTTTCTTTTGTAGTCATTAAAGGACGCTCTGAAGAGTTTATTTGATAGTGGGGAGACAAATCCTTTTTATCAACCAGTACATACGTACGTGATGAATCCAAAGGTATGCTTTTGTCCTCCATAGTTTTATTAGAAACGGCCCGCAGTACTTTTCTATTGATTTAACACCATTTCTGTCGGAAACGGTATATGAGCAAACCTCTGTATCAGTTATGGTATTCTTTCTAGTCGTCAATACAAATGTAAAGATGGCACTCCTCAAATTCATTGTATACCTAAGACAGTTTATGAAGCAGCACAAAATTCAAGAGTTACAATTCGTGAACTATACGGGTCCACATTTGCAGGAGAGTATGAGATGAATTTGATACTTTGATGTAAGACATCCTGTTTCGTTGATGCTATCCCTGCCTAAAATGGGCCATTGAAAATCCAGTATATTAGGTTATGGCAATAGTCACTTTCAGAGAGGGATTCATGCAATAAACAGCTGTTATGCAGATAATTAAAAAGTTTTAATGTTACTTCTTCAGAGCATTTTCAGGGTGAGTTGTAATGCCTCTTTGTACCGAGAAACTCTCACGATATTTTGAGTGTATGCCCCAAGTTTAGTTTTTGCAAATAGCTGTTTGCGAATAGTGTCATGGGGTTATTTAAAGCACTTGCGTTTGTTTAGTTCATTGCTCAACATTCCATCGTATTGTATGCGTACAGTGATTTTGGTCTAAGATATAGTAATTCAATGTTCATTTGATTTCCACTTTTGACTAATTATCTCATGCACTTCCTCTTACTTTATGACTTAGTCAATTTCTATGGGAGAATTGTATGGTGAAGTGAATAATCTTACAATGGAATGGAAGGATGGTTTAATGGCCCTTTCTGTCCGCCACTGTGTTCAGGTTAGTAACAACATGGATGTTAATGACATTTCAGTTGTAAAGGATGGAATTTTTCTATTTCTTTCCGCATCTGTGCAATTATGCAGAAGACGTGTCATTCCTTGCTTCTCACTTGACCATACAATGGACATAGTTAAGAATCGAGTGCATGTGTTCAACCCTTTTACTAAGTGTATGATGGCATCTTATTTTAACTTTGCACAAGAGGTATAGTACTGTACCAGGTTTCAAACAGAGTTTCATAGTAATTGAACAAAAGGGGAGGGGGGGGAATTAACTACATAAAATACTGCAAAGATGTGGTCGCGTGTTAAACAGTTTTTGGGTGATTAAAACTGAAACACAAAAGTTCTTGAGCATTAGTGAATATCTGTCGTTGACACCAGATAACAATGTGACACTTTGCGAGTCATCTTGCATGACACAATTACAGTTAAAGAGGTTTACAGGGAAATCAAGTAAACCTTGCTCACAATAATATTTTGAGGGATAAGACTAACTTGATGTTTTCATAGATCCATCCTTTGTCAATCTTAAAAAGCAGTATTCATTACTAGAGGTGGTTGGTGCACCCTCAGGAACCAAAGATACAACGTCGGAAGGTCAAAGACAAGGTAGTTACATGCCTTCTCAATACCTGCGAAGTTGCCATGTGTGCTGAAAGAGATATTTGAGATAGAACGGGTATTAAATTTACATGTCAGTCCCACCTTTTTCATGCCGAGGAGAAAATTCGTAACCTAAAAATCGTATTGGTATTCAGAAGTTTTTATTAGCATCTCACGTTTTGAAAGAATCAAAATCATAATTTCCCCCAATTTAATAATCCTTGAGGGTACCTTTGATAATAGCTTGAGACACTATTTTCTTATTATGAATCATTTGTTTTTAGAGCACATAATGATGAAAATGACTGTTCCTGCATGCATGACGACATAACGCCACAAATATCATGCCATGTACAGACCTTGTGGACTGTATGTGTTTTACGTGACTTTAACATGGCTAACTAATCAGTTTCGTTTGCAAATGAAATTTAAGTGAAATATTGTAGCTCAATATTTGCCAGCAGTACCATTTCAGATTAAGAAGAACAGCGCAAAGATTCTTTCAAGTTTTTGTTTCCTGTGTTTCTCGCTGAGTAAGATCTCACGGAAAACTATATGCAGTAGTCACCCTATGGGGTAATTATATTGTTCTGACGCTGGCACAACGTGATGAATTGTAATAAGTGATAATAGATCCTTATAAAAATTTTTATCAAGTAAATAACCAAATGCCGTTTCTTGACAACAAATGGTATTGTTACTCGATACACGTATTTTTATAGTTTGAAAACAAAACAGAACGAAAAAAAATACGAAAAATACAGATCTTATCTCTAGACGTGCTGTCGTTTCAGACTAGTTGAACCCAAGACAAAGTAAAAATGGCCACGCGATCGACATTCCCTGTTGTGAAAATAATTTCGCAAGATTATGTTGGACGTTTGGCACCACTGCTTATCAGGGGGCTATACTGACAGATTTCGTTGTGGAAAGGCAGCCCCCGATGGCCTTCAAGATCTTGTCGGGGCGTACGGCCCCACTGCTTATCACGGGCTATACTTTGAGAGTACGTTGTGCAAAGGCAGTGCCCAAGGGCTTTGAATATATTAAAGGGGCGTATGCCCGCACTTCTTATTAGGGACTCCACCGAGAGGTTGCGTTGTGCAACGGATGTCCGCGAAGGCCTTCAACTTATTGTCAGGACGTATTGCCCCGCTTCTTAATAGGGGGCTGTAGTTAGAGAGTACGTTGTGCAAAGGCTGTACCCTAGGGCTTTGAATATCTGTATGGGGCACACGACCCCGCCTCTTATTAGGGACTGCACTGAGAGTTTGCATTGTGCAAAGGCAGTCCCCGAAGGCCTTGAATATCTTAAAGGGGCGTATGCCCGCACTTCTTATTAGGGACTCCACCGAGAGGTTGCGTTGTGCAACGGATGTCCGCGAAGGCCTTCAACTTATTGTCAGGACGTATTGCCCCGCTTCTTAATAGGGGGCTGTAGTTAGAGAGTACGTTGTGCAAAGGCTGTACCCTAGGGCTTTGAATATCTGTATGGGGCACACGACCCCGCCTCTTATTAGGGACTGCACTGAGAGTTTGCATTGTGCAAAGGCAGTCCCCGAAGGCCTTGAATATCTTAAAGGGGCGTATGCCCGCGCTTCTTTTTAGCGACGCCACTGAGAGATTGCGTTGTGCAACGAACGTCCGCAAAGGCTTTCAATATATTGTCAGGACGTATTGCCCCACTTCTTAACAGGGGGCTGTACTTAGAGAGTACGCTGTGCAAAGGCTGTGCCCTAGGGCTTTGAATATCTGTATGGGGCGCATGACCCCGCTTCTTATTAGGGACTGCATTGAGAGTTTGCGTTGTGCAACGGATGCCCGCGAAGGCCTTCAATATATTGTCAGGACGTATTGCCCCACCTCTTAACAGGGGGCTCTACTTAGAGAGTACGTTGTGCAAAGGCAGTGCCCAAGGGCTTTGATTATCTGTATGGGGCGCATTGCCCCGCTGCTTATTAGGGACTCCACTGAGAGTTTGCGTTGTGGAACGGACGTCCGCGAAGGCCTTCAATATATTGTCAGGAAGTATTGCCCCACTCCTTTACAGGGGGCTGTACTTAGAGAGTACATTGTGAAAAGGCTGTGCGCAAGGGCTTTGATTATTTCACAGCAGATAACCACAGCCATATCAAGTAAACAATTTTTTTTGCAAGTTTAACAGATTAATGCTTAGATCATTTAGTGATCGTTTATTAGTATCATTTCAACTATACTAATTAAAACTAGTGATGGTCGCGATAAATTCTATTGAACTCTTGAATCAAACAAAATAGGAGGTTTCGTAAGACGAGAAAAATGTAAACTTTGGATTTAGTATTTTCCTCTGTCTCCTATTTTCTTCGTAATCGGAAAAGAATAAAGTTCCCGCATATCTAGGGTTAAACGATTTTAATTTGCCTACTCGTTGATATGACGAAGCATCTGAAATTAGTAATTGCTTCAGTAGCTTTCTATCACAAATATAAACTATGTATCCAAGTACAGGCAAGTAGTATTTAAACACATCTCCATATTCTCTTCTCCATCCACAAATAACCTTTGGCTCATCGATGTTGCCAATAAAACTAAGCAAATTTCCGATAATAGGAAGTCCACGAGGTCCAGGAATCTTCCTTAACGGGCACAAGTACCAGGTAAGCAGATACGACGCGATCCACCATATCAAAACAACCACAAAAACCGTGAAAACCAAATCTGACACTTTAACAGTTGCAGAAAACATTCTCTAAGATATTCTCAGCCTTCCCTACCGCGAAAATCTGCACCACAAACGTTTCAACTTGGTTTTTCCTTGCTTGTTATTCTTGGTTCCAACGAACATCAAATACCTACATATAAACAGATCAACTGCGAACAAGCAAACCAGCAGTTAAAACCAACAAACCGTGACAAAAATCATGGACGCACAAACAATAGGGCTCATCTGGAGAATACAATAGCCACAGAAAACAAAACAAATAAATATCAAAGCCTATCAACCTTGAAAACTGGATAAGAATGAAAACTCTTCAGTGGGAGGATGGCATGGAAATTACTTTACACCATTCCATGCTTGGGTGCATAGAATTAATATATTCATCAAATCCATTAAGATTTCTATGGTTGGACATTGGATGCGGTGACCAATTGAAGATAAGAAACTGCATAGACGGTATCAGGAAAAAAGCCCTCCGGAAAAAAGGCCCCCCTGGATAAAAGCTCCCTGGAAAAAAGGCCCCCGGAAAAATGCCCCTAGGAAAATTTCCCCTGAGGAAAATCGCCCCCGAAGAAAATTTCCCCCTGGATAATTTCCCCCCGGAAAAAAGCCCTCCATGAAAACTAACATAGAGAAAATGTCTAATACATGGTAGAAGTGCGAGCACTTATCACCTTTAGGCATACAGTATATACAGTCCTATCACGTAGTAACGCTTTCTCAGATAGATTTTATATTTGTATAATATGTTGTTGAATACAGTAAAAACGCGCGACATCGTGCAACTGCAAGTTAAGCAGCCACGCATTTCAACAAGTAGCCTAACCTAAGTGTTACGTAATATGCCCCTCATGCGAAGGGAAGCATTTAAACCCAAGAGCCACTGCTGTCTATAGGCCCCTCATTGTTACCAGGAAGATACTCTTGCTTTGCTTATCGACTGTACTGCACAATAAGTACGTGCAAAGGTAAGTACGTGCAAAGATAATTTAGAAGGCAGAGAATAACTGTTGCCGAAGTACAATTCAATAGACTTTGGAATCATGCAAGTAGTGTCGCATAGAGACAAAACCCTCTGCGCCATCCCCGTCGCAGAAAAAGACGGCCATTGTGGTTTTGATTGAGCAAATTTGTTAATAAATGAGTAAAAATTCTTAGCGGATAACAATTAGAAAATGTATTAAATAAATTGTACGTCTGTGGTGACACATTATTTTCATTTACACCAGTATACTAAAATCGTAAGTTACGGGCAATCCCGATTTGAGTAATCATCATTTGAGAAATTTTTGCCACTTCATGACAAGGCCTAGCCACGGTGCAAACCATCATCGATGTTGCAATTAATGATGCTTTGCAGACTGTCCTATTGTACACATATTCAATAAAAGTTTCGGCCACCGCCTCCGAGTTCGATTGAAGTTTGTAGAGAGAAGAGGGGGATTCCAATACCAAAGGCTTTAGCGATAGAGATGGCAAGGCTCCTCTGTGATCCGTCCACCCCGAAATCTGCACCTGATTTCGTCACAAATTGAAAAGTAAAACCTTAATGACCAGTAAAGAAAGACTTGAATAATCAATTGTCTTGTACTGTATACAACGTGCTACACCAGCAATACTTAAATTGTAATTAGTAATGTTTGGCACATTTAGAGAAATATTGATTTCAGTGGGAAGTACTTGGGCAATAGCTATGCTTTACAGATGTTGTATCTAAAATTAAGTATCGTTGCATAAAAATATACTTATTGCGAAATAAACAGTTTGAAGGAGACTACAGATGATTTGTCAAAGAGCCAATACCTTAGAGGCAGGAGTTACTTAGCATCTAATACAGTTGAGAACCTCCTCTGTACCCGTCATCCTTGTGCAGTAGCGTACGTCAGAGAACATATGACATCCCCAATCATGAACATCAAAACGTCAGCCTGGAAACAAAGTGAGTCTCCCACCTGTCAATAAGCTATAATAATCACTACACACGGATGTGGCTAAGCCTCCTACATTGAGCAAGTGACCCACCTCCCTTCCGCCCAAATCGTCTTCCTTTGCCATGTTGGACAATCTCCAAAGCCACCTAAGCTGTCAATGTAAACCTCATGGTCTATCTCCCGTCTATTCAAAATCTCACATGGACTATGGGTCAACAGTTGAAGTCACTTGCCCACTTCCTTTATCTATAAAAGATAAATAATTGCACATCGTGTGACTTATATATGTAGTAGTACGCACAACGATATATTTTGTAAATGTACCTCTTTCTGAATTCTCACTACGGCCTTGATTCTCCTGAGGCCGTCAAGCACTGGTCTGTTCAGCTTTCGCACTCTGTGTCCACGCCATGTAGACTGAATCTTTACTACTGATTTATGTTGCAAATCGTCAAGAAAGGAATTGACAGTTCGCGCAGGCATCGTTTCCATTATCTAGTAAAACATATTCAAAATTTAGGGTACAATACAATAAAGACGTTCAAAAGAACCAACGGAAAAGGTATGAAAACATGTAGTCAGCTAATACTCTGAAAGATACCACGTTAGGAAACAAGAGGTTCAAGGTGCAATCTATCTATACTCGGACAGATCGGCGGAGAACTGATTGAGCATCCTAAGTGTTAATCCTCAGTTAGAAATAAGGTTAATCATTCTAATCCGTGCAGAACAGCACATTGGGTATCTGGTACTGTATAGTTAAAGTCGGGGGCGACAACGAAATAAGATTGGCAACTTAACTTACCCTGCAGGGCTCAGAATGGTAATTCACATGCTGACACGCCTCATCTGGTTATAAGGCGGCAATTAGCTCTTAAACAAGGTATATTAAACAAGTACGAAATGATAACGTGGATCCGTTTTCCAGCTCTTTTACCGTTAAACTATTATGCTTTACTCTTGTAAATGTCAGAATCTCCCATTGCTGGTCAAGAATCCAATAGAAGGAAGACAAATGAACTCCCTCCATTGAAAACTGGATTTTGAAGCCGCAGTCTATTGCCGTTTTGGTCCAAGAGCTTGGGACTAACGAACTGGGGTAAATGCAAGAATCGTTTTAACTATAAAAAGGTAAATACAAATTTTCAAAGCCATTCGAATGTATGAATTATTAGGTCAGATGGTTACGTTTTCCCTGCTTCAGCATCCTTGAACAAGGATGCACTCTACTGCCCTTCACGCGACTAATGTAGGACTCACTGCGTTGAAGAAATGTCATTTCAACACCCTATCCTGGATGCTGCAATATCAGTTCCTTCTAACTTCGCTCACAATTGCAAAACAATTGCAGAAGCAGTACTCTTAGAATTGATATAACAAATGGATGGTACGAGTATCACATACTTTTAGTTGTTTTGATCTTGATGTCATAAACTCCCTCCGTTTCCTTGTATTTTCTATCTGTTGTTGTGTTTTCCGAAGTTCTCTTTCTTCTTCCAATTCACGTTCCCTGGTCTTTCGTGTTCGATACAGTTGTTGGAAAGTGCTGATTGCCTCGGATGCCTTCCCTAACCTTTGTCGCGTTTTGTATCCTCTGTAAGCAGCTTGAATTTTTGCAGCTGATGCGGCCTTTTTCTAGCAATGTAGAAAAATTAGTGCATAGCGTAAAGAAAAACGTGAACTTTCCTGATGGCCCAAACGATTGCCAAACATTCCCGCTCAATCACTGCAAACCTCGATTCTCTCGCAGACCACCGTTTACTTGCATAGGCAACAGGAAAAAGCTCCCCCCAAAATCTTGGAGCAAGAACCCCAGAACTAGAAGCATCTGTAAGTAGTAAAAAGCTGTTGTCAAGATCATGTAGTCGGAGGATAGGAGGTGTCGTCAAGATCGTCTTGAGAAAAGAAAATGCTTTCTCCTGTGAATCTGTCCAAACAAGGTCTTTAGGTGTGGCTTTTCTCGTCGAGTCTGTCAGGGGTGCTGCAATAGCTGCATAATTAGGTAAAAAATTCCTATAATACCCCGTCAAACCTAGAAAGGACCTTAATTGTGTCTTAGTTTGTGGCCTCTCTGCATGTTGAATCTTATCAGTTGTTTTCTCTAATGGCTTTTATCTGGCCTTCACCAACCTTGTGACCAAGAAATTCCACACTAGGATAGCCTATCATACACTTCGATGGTCTCACAGTTAAATTGGCATCCTTTTTCTCTTGAATAGAGCCTTTAGAGCTTCGATGTGCTCCTCCCAGTACGTGTATGTAATTAGCACATCATCTATGTAGTTATCTACATGAGGTATTACTTCAAGACGTTTCCTCATCATCTTAGTAAATACTGCAGGAGCACAGACCAAACCAAATGGCATTGTGACAAACTGGAATGCGCCTCCTGGAGTAGAGAAGCAGGTTTTCTCACGTGATGCTTTGCTTAAAGGATTTTGCCAATACCCCTTTGATAAGTCAAACTTCGAAAAATATTTGCCCTGACTTAAAACGAGCAATGATCTCTTCCCGGTTTGGCATTGGTTCAGTGTCGAATTCTGTGACTTTATTTATTCTCCTATAATCAACGCAGAATCTATGTGAACCATCTGGCTTCCTAACCAACACAATTGGCGAACTATGCGCTGAGGATGATGGTTCTACCACTCCCAGTTCCCTCATTTTCTTCACTTCGTCAGTGATAGTCTGCCTAACTGCATGAGGTACAACATACGGCCTTGAACGAATGGGTTCATCCGTGGTCAGCTGAATCTCATATTCCATCAGATTCGTTTTTCCTGGGCGATCTGTAAAGGTATCCTGATACGTACACAACAGCTGTTTTACCTGCTGCTCCTGTTCATCGATCAAGTCACTGAATACCTTAACATTAGATATGTTTTCATTATCCTCTACAGGTGACAGTGGAATCAATACCTCCACTATGTTATCATTGTCATCCGAATCTTCTTCACTGATTACAGCAGCAGCTAAACCTTTTTGAGTACTTCCCTTTCCACGACTTAAATATTTCTTTAACAAATTTGCATGGAGGGTTTTTACTTTCCCTTCCAGATAGACTCTATAGTCGTTCTGACCCACCGTGCCAACAATTTCGAAAGGGCCTTTCCATTGCATTAGCAATTTATTGCTATCAGTTGGTAGCAACACTAGTACCTTGTCCCCAACTTTCATCTTTCTCGACTTAGTTCTTCTATTGTAATACTTAGCATACCTTTCCGATGACTTAGATAATTTTTCCCTTGCCAATTGACAGGTTTCCTCTAATCTATCTTTCAGGTCAAGAACATACTGATATGTTAGTTTAACATCAGGCTCGGTCTCCTCTTCCGTCCACAAGCTATTTAGGACTGCTTACGGGCCTTTAACGGTTCTTCCCTGCAATAATTCAAACGGGGAGAATCCCGTACTTTCCTGAGGAGCTTCCCTATATGCAAGTTAAAGTGGACCTAAGTACCTGTCCCAATCTTTGGGCTTCTCCTCGCATTTGTGTTAAAGGTACCTTCCCCTCCTTTCCTGTTGGGAATGTTCTTTGCCTGACATCGCAAGATCTGCAGTATCTTGTAACATCTGCTTGTAAACCTGGCCAATAGAATTGTGTCAAGATTTTGTCTTCAGTCTTCCTTCTACCCAAATGACCTCCCATTATAGAATCATGTCGTATTAGGGCATATAGTGAAAACGTTGCTCTTATTATTATCATCATCCTTATCGTTCGGCTTGCGACGCAACAAATGGGTAATTCATGCTGTCCAAGCAATGTATGTGAATGCTATACTAAATCCAGAATACGTGTTAATGGCCAATTTCGCTATGAATTTGGTGTGAAAGTATTGAGTTGACTCCTTTTCGTCATTGTCATGAAAGCATGAGTTCTGCACTGGCTGCCCTTGGGGGATCCTCTACACTGATGACTTTGTTACAATCGCTGAACAACCAGCAACTCTTAACTAAGTTGGCTTCTTGCAGAAAGGCAATTGAATCTAAAGTTCTCCGGGTGAACATGGAAAAAACAACAATCCTCTGTAACCATGGCTAGACTATGTCAAAGAAGACCTCAAATTCTACTCTTTGCACCCAGAACAAGCGGTACAGCATGGATGGTGGCACAAAAAAATATCTCACTCAGTGGAGAACAATGCAGAAAAAAAAACAAGAGTGTGATTAATTAAGTAAGCTCACCTTGAATTGTGATAAAAAAACTTTTTAATAAATGTATCTTAGTTAGAGTATCCAAATGAGAAATTTAAGTTCAGCTTTCTTTACCATCACATCATAAATTTTATATATATTATGGGAAAACAACAACATAGAGACATATTCCAATCATTTCTCCCACAACTCATTGGGTGTTATACCCATCAAAATATCACAATCACATTTTCCCCGATGAAGAGGACCATTTTAATTATGGTGTTACTGCAGCTGAATGCAATATGATGTGGTTAAGCATGTTCTCGTATCTCCTCTCCATTCAAACCTTTACTGCACTACTGTAATAGGGACATTTTATATCTGTTCTCTAATCAGTCTCATTTATGGCAAAAAGAAGACTTTGAAACACTAAGAACCCTACAAATGGGGACACTTTCCGCAGGGTAATACAAAGTTTTCCTATGAATGTTATTACACATGCTTTACATTTATAGACTTTCTGAAATTATATAACATTTTATGCTGCTAGATTTTCATAACCATATATTTCACAAACAAGTCTTCTTCCCTCATTAAGATTCATACAGGTTCATCTTATTACTAATAGTTAGGAGACACAATGAGTGAATATTTCAAATATCACAATAGCTTACCAACAGACATATTCCTCCTTGGGTGGGCAGCAGCTTTTTTCCTCACTTGAGGTACAGCATGCTAAAGGCTGTTCAGTAGGGCAACAGCCAGATGGCTGCGCCTTGATGGGAGAGTTAGCAAAGTTTGGATAAATATATTTGTAAATCAATAGGTCAGTAAATTACAAGTGTAAACTAGACACACTTTCAATACAACAGTAGTATCTCAGGATTTTACAACCATGTTGCAAGAAAATAATATGAACAGCCAGAAGCTCAACTGTATATAAATTTCATGCAATTAATAAATACCTTGTTGAGGTATACTATTGGTTTGAAAATACTTGGCCTGCTAGGGCCCTGCCTCCTGGCATTCAAATAGCAATACAATTTAGAACAAACTTCAACATCTAAGGTATGTTTACTGTCTCCAATCCAAAGGCATGCAATGATCAAGTGCTATAACGTTAATAAATATTCATAGACATTTCACTTTGCCTTAAATTCTCAAAGATGTATACTTAATACAGACTAAAGCATTAATAACAGTGTTGTCAATAGCAAAAAAAATCCATGCTGGTATAGTTGCAAAGGAAGATGTGATTCCCAAATTTCCCTTTGAAAATTTAAACACATCTCAAACACATATTTGATGCTAGTGTTACTTTGTAAAGGTATTACTTTCTTTCTAAACTTATAACACCTGCCAAACCATATATATTCCACTAAATACTAGCCTATTATGTATGTACAAAAGCATTGTAAAGAGATTGTATTATCTTTAAAATGCATACTGTTATGATTAGAATAATTGGACAAAGCCTGTTTAAAGTCTTGAGAACATTATTAGTTAGCCTCAGTTTCAGAATCGTTAGATTTAGATTTAGATTTAGATTTAGATTTAGATTTAGATTTAGATTTAGATTTAGATTTAGATTTAGATTTAGATTTAGATTTAGATTTAGATTTAGATTTAGATTTAGATTTAGAATAAGGTATAGATTTAGATACAGATTAACACTCATAATCACGTTCAAATGCAAATGAAAATATAGAGCCACACTTAGTTACCAATTCTTATTTTGATATTGACTTCCTCTCCGCTTCAGTTGTTGACTCAAGTTTCGATTTACAATATGATTATGACTGGTAATCTGTGTACATTTATTTTACGTTTTATATCAATGAAAAAACTTAAACGTTAAATTTACATTTCTGATTCGATGAAGGCTGCACGGGAGCTAATACCTATTTATAACTTTTCAAAAAGCTAGGTCCATAATAACCGGTTAGAGTCACACCGAGATGAATTTAAATACTTACGTTACCGAGATAAACAAGCTTTGGAAGATGTTCCTCGCAAACGTCACCGTCTCCGATAACAGATCTGATTTCCTCAAGTAGCCTATGGCAAAGATGGGTTTCCAATAGATAATTAAAATGAATGCAAGTAAGAGTAACGACGCTTCTATGACTATAAATCCTTCTCGTTATTCTTAAGCTTAAAATAGTGTCACGGCACTATATTTCCTCTGTAAAGTGAATACGTATTTGGTTTGAGGAAGGAGTTGCATAAGAGAGAGCAATGTTTTTAGTCTTATAGTTTTAAGTCGATTCTACATTGGTAATTTAACATGCCACTACACAAATGGATTATTCTACCCAAGCACTCTACTTTTTGACTATGAAACTAGCATCTTTATTCAGTAAACATTCTAAAATACCAGTTAATCACATTGTGAGAACCGGTTCTTTGCTGTACTCCTCTCTTCCCCTGCCACTGACTAACCATGCAGCCTGTACGTTTATAAATACACTTACTTTCCTTTGATTCCACCACAAAAAAGAGACTGCAAGAAAGCCTCAGAAACGATTCATTTAAATTAGTTTAGGAGATGGGTCAAAGCCAAACCATTTTTAGGTTCTTTGGGACTTTTGAATAGGCCTGGCTTCCCTAGCGTAAGGTACTAGCCAACAAATACGGCAAAATATCTCCAAACAATAGGATGCCGATTACTGAGTATTTTGAGACCCACAGTCACGTTTTTTGGAGAAAAGGGAACCCAGGTTGATAAGCTTTTCAAATCATTTTGAAACTACATGGTTCTGTAAACCATAATGCATTACATCTTCCACTAATGAAACCATGCTGGACTAACACATCTAACGTATATGCAAAGGTGGTAAATAAAGAAGGCAGTGATATGAAGTGGCATTAAAGACAGGAAAAAACTATGGTTGCCAATGAACTTCCATCAAATTTTAGCCGCAGTAAAAGTTAGTTGAACTGCACCTTCTATAACATTGTCTAAACAGAGCGACGGGGCTAAACAAGTTGTAAATAAACATAAAACGTACTTCTCTTCTACGGCCGGATTATACCCAATTTCCATCATCATAAGAGACATGGAGCTGCTGGCCGATTCTTCACCTACGAATTGGTCAAAGGACAATACCTATTAAAAGTATCTTTAAATGAATCCAGCATGGAAAAAGTGCCATCATTAAAGTATCCAGTCTTAAATAATAGGGGTGCTGGAGTGAGCAGGTAGGAAAAACCCATGAGAAATTAATAAGCGAGGGAAGGCTGCTTGAAGGGAGTGATGCAAGTAATTGTTGTGACATGCTGATTACTCACAACACCACAGCTATCTAGCACCAAAAGCTACCCGGTAGCAAATAAGTGCCATCTGTCGGGGCATGATACCTAGCAGTATGTTACAGAGGTCGGAATAAAACACAGTTTATACACAGTTTATAAAAGGAAATACTTGATTTTCACTGTACAGCTTTAATTAGGTTTCAGACTGATAATTAGACATATAGAAGACGGTTAGGTACTAAAAAATCGCATCAAAATATCTGATGGAACAACTCAAGACATGATAAACTCCACCATCTATGACAAAAGACACCAACTCAAGACATGATAAACTCCACCATCTATGACAAAAGACACCAACTCAAGACATGATAAACTCCACCATCTATGACAAAAGACACCAACTCAAGACATGATAAACTCCACCATCTATGGGCAAAGACAGCAACTTAAGGCATGATAAACTCTACCATCAATGGAAATGACTGAGTCGAAAAATTTAAGCCTGAGGAATCTTGGACAGGCATAGACCACAATAGCTCCCCGCCTCCTGTGGCTATAGATATGGTACAGAGTAGATAACATAATACGTTCTTGTTGCATCCTTCCAACATGATATCAAAGCAAGTTAATAAAGTATATCAGCTCATGTCTTATGGATCAGATCGGTAGTGTGGCTATGGTAACAGGTGGTAGGGCAGGTTTTCTCCTCTTTTTCAAGAAAGATCGCAAAATGAATATCTGACTATGAACTTTTTTACCATCATTGTAGTACTAATTTGAAAAAGAAACATAAGAATAAACTTACTGTTTAACATTCCTTTACCAAAAATCCAACCTGTGCTGACATCTATCAAGAGCGTTTGTGTAGGTTATTAGCCAAAGCCCGACCTCCGTTTCATCTTGCCGCTTTAGAAGCCGCATTTATCAAAACAAAGAAGCCGGTGCTCTGTCAACAAAAGGAATTTGTTACAACTTTCACGGTTTTCAATAACACGAGTGGCAGTAAAGGTGTTGATTTGGTGACCGTTGCTTTTACTGCGAAGTGTTTTGTTTTTTCTCGTTTCCCATAAGTTCATCGCAAAAAGACATCTTACTTCACTCAATACAATCATCCTCGAGAAGAGAGGATTTGGACACTAGAAAAATAGAAGATATGTTACCGCCGGGGATCGAACCTGTGAATCTCTTCTCGATGTAACTTTAATGGACTTTGGATTGATGGCGGGCCGGAGGGCAGTTCTTCCTTGGTCAAGTCACATGGCGCAGAGAGGCTGGTCTCCAATTGCGTTGAGCTGGATGTCGATGTCCACCGGTGGATGATTGGGGGCTAATGTGGCGACTAGAGAAATAAAAGTATGTTAACATCAGAGGTCACCTAGCTCAATTCGTAGAGCACACGCCGCGAAAGCGTGGTTCACGGGTTCGATCCCCGATGGTGACATATCTTCTATTTCTCCAGTGTTCTTTTCAAAACTATCAATACAGTAACTGTGATCAGTCTACAGCAAAAAGGTTCAGCAAAATGAATACGTTACTCAACGCAATCCTTAAATGAAGTGTCCCTTCCACTATTGTCGCATACCGTCTCATTGAGTCCAACAAATTGACTTGGCGTCACTCCACAAGACTCAAGATTAATTAGGGTCAAAGAATCACTTTTTTTCACAACGACTGCATTGTTACCGTATACTAAATTTACCTTCATTTCAGTATGTTTCATTAAAATACCGGTTCATTGCCTATCATGCCACGAGTCTCCTCAGTCTAAAAAGTAAGCTATCTCCGTGATCAGCTTGTGGGGGGGGGAGGGGGGCATTCGGCCCAACATTCTGTTGCGTCACAACACTATCCCAGTAAAAAACGAACATTATCCCTGTAAAAATTTTCTTTGCGCTTCTTTGTTGCGGTGTAGCGAATACACACTTATATTCTTTTGTTGTGACTATCATAAAGGTTTATTTTAAACGCGGTTTATGATAATTATTTAGTTTCGTCAGATCTAATAGAAAGGAAGTCACTTGCTAACACTGCGGAGGTTAATAAAAAAGAACCCAAAGCTACGCTGTTGCCATGCTCGACGTCCTAAATATCATTAGATAGTTTAGTCTCTAATTAAAAATCTGATTCAAAAATGAAATAAGAAGACCGTCGTCTAGATAAATTTACATTTGAGAGATGAAATATTAATAGAAAAAGTAAATATCAGGATATATTGGTATGAAACGAGACTGTATCGTATGACATAAATTCGATAACACATAATACAGGATATCCATTACGCCGAAACAAATCCCTCAGGTTTGATAGTTCCTGTTCTATATAGCTTGGTGAGCAAATCATAAGTGCTCTATGAAAAAGATTGTAGATGAGGTTAATCCTGTATTTGGTAGAGCTAAAAGATTCCCAATGGACATATTGACCAGTGAAAGTGGGTTTACGATAAACTTTCGTGAGAAATCCCGCCGATGATTTCTCTCCTAGTACGTCAAGAACAGGTAAAGTGGCATTTTCTTCACATTCAATAGTAAACCTTAGGGAAGGATGTAACCGATTAAGATGATCAAAGAATAGATCACAATCCTTCTTGTCTCTAAACAAAGAAAACGTATCATCAACATACCGGACGTAGCAGATTGCTCATAAAACGTAAAAACTTTGACTTTGATGAACTCGTTTGAAAATTACAGCTTGGAGTAATGATCCATTCGTTTCATTTAGTCATTTCTGAGGATTGTTATCTGCCGACAATGACAAAAATGCTAAGAATATGATGATTTCGCGACCTTGTGCAGTATTTATTATCTATGATTTTACATAAACTTTAACATATGTCATTTAAAGGGTTATCGTAAATCCATGATACCTATCCACGGACATGAGTAGTTTATGGCTTCCAAATAGCTTACACATGCACTACGTATCAAGAACCTGGTTAACGCAGGTTTATTTATAACTCAAATAGTAGGCAAGTATGATTCTTCGTCTCTTTCATCAAGATATATATATAGGCCTATGGTTATTGGGTAAAGGGCGTCATTAGGTTGATATTTGGATGTTCAGATGCGATCGTCATAGTATGATGCCAATACAAAGTTGTCCGTACTTTTGGTCTTAAGAAAACCTGAAACGTTATTTACATATTAAAAAACTGTTGTGGCTGGGCCTGTATTGATAATGCGGTGGGTAATTTTCCTTGTACTCCAGAGAATTCTAGTTAGCTCCGTGGATGATGGTATGGATGAGCTATTGCGCCCATGCTAATTGGCGTTGATGATCTTCCTAGTTGGTTAAAGGGTTAGTTTGTTTATGCTGTGAAAATTATCTCAAGTTAAATAATTATTTCATTCCTGGTAGCAGCGATGATTGTTTCAGAGTACAATTCATGTTGCCAACAAGAAGCTGCAAATTCATTTTTTACAAACAATATTTTACCTCGTATCTCCCAAACTCATGTACAGGAAATCGTTAAGCTGTTCACATATTGCGGCGAGAAACCTCTCAAGTACAAGAGACAAGTGAGACAATCAACTATGAGAGACGGAAGTCTTAGAATAGTAAATATTTGCTATTCGTTGGCTGAAGTCTCTCCGACGATTCTATTTTTGAAATCATTAGACGCACGATGTCCTAAGACAGGCCCGTCCCCAGGTACTTGCAGTAAGGTGGGCCTGGAATATGCCAGAGGTGGAACGGATGTAGACAAAAACGTTTTTGTTGAATAAGAATAGATCTCTTTATAAGAACCTTTATTAAACAGTTAACGTTTGCATTGCACGGAACTTAAGCTCAATTGAAGAGCGGCACAGAGTTGGAGGACATGTCACAAAAAAAGTTCATGAATGAAAAATATATCCCCTAAACTAAAGTTTCTTAAAAATAAAAACGTCTATTTGTTAGATCAGTCCATAAATAAAGTAATCTGTCACAAACTAAATACAATGATGACTATTTGTAAAAATTTAAAATAATTAAGCCTACAATTTGATAGATAAAAATGATCAATGAGCCTCGATCAACCTTACCAAGTTCTCGTTAAAATGAGTGTAAGGTAAAAGGTGATAAAATTGGTAACAAAACTATGTATTACGCACTTCTCTGATAAGAAACTGGTCAACAAACAGATTTATCCAAACTGGAATTTTTTTCAAGCAACTCGAGCACTACGGATTAGGTCTAAGCCTCTAAGGGGAACGTTTACTCACTGGGCCCTTTAATGTGCACTGTTCCATTTTCCACGAATGCGCAACATCTCTTATTTAAAATTCTCAGCCGCCGAGCGAGCCGGCGCCGACGACCACCACGTGCGGCGAGGAGCTCATGGGACCCGGGGCTCCGCGTCGGACGCGCCGTCCGTCGCCATCGCGCGCTCGCGGATCCGCTCGAGCGCGAACTCGAGCACCGTGTCGCCACCGCCGATCAGGTCGTCGACCGACCAGGACACCGGGTGGTGCGGCAGCACGCCCCGATCGGACGGCGCGTCGCCCGGGAAAGCGTTGTAGTAGCGCTCGATCGGGATCCGCACGCGGGACTTGGTGTGCGGCAGGTGGAGATCGAGACGGGCCCCGGAGGTGTTGCCGTGGTAGCTCCCCCCGGTCTCCTCACCGATGAGCACCGCGTCGGTCAGGTGATGGAGCGCCGCGGTCGTGTCGCTGGCGGTCGAGAACGTGCCGCCGTCGGTGAGCACGTAGAGCGCGCCCGCGTAGTGAGGCGCGCGCGGCGCCTGCTCGGAGATGAACGAGCGGCGCGTCTCGGTGAGGTGGAAGCTGCCGTCGTCGGCGGCCGTCGCCTCGGATTCGTCGTACACCACGGCCGTGTTGGAGGA
The DNA here is from genome assembly GCA_010016025.2 of Alatinidae sp. Z8VKAUB7J3. Classification (NCBI taxonomy): domain Eukaryota; kingdom Metazoa; phylum Cnidaria; class Cubozoa; order Carybdeida; family Alatinidae; species Alatinidae sp. Z8VKAUB7J3. Next base: position 4,172,606 of record JAAAKM020073195.1, on the reverse strand, counting down.
GTGGTCGAAGGCGCGGAACCGACGCTGTCTCACCGCCACCCGGTCGTAGAAATCGAACGGAGCGTCGACCAGGTGGGAGACGAGCTGCTGACCGTGGATCTCCAACCCACCGACGTTGCCACGCAGGTCGACGATCAGGTGCTGGACGTCGCGCTCGTCGATCGCGGCGAACGCCTGCTCGACGAACTCCGGATAGCGGTCGCCCCAGAAGCCGGCGATCCGGAGCACCGCGGTGTGGGGTGGATCGTCGAGGAAGCTCAGCTCCTCGTTCGGGCCGCCGTCGAACTCCTCGGGGTAGCGCTCGGCCCAGCGCTCGTCGACGGTGGCATGGTCGATCGCCGGCGCAGCGACCCGGACCGTCTCCGTCGCCCCCGGAGGGCGCAGCTCGAGACGGTACACGTCGGTCGGCCCGAACACGAGCTGGTACAGCCGGCCGAGCGTCACCACGCTGGTGAGGCGGTGGTAGCGTCCGCTGGTCGCCGATCCGTCGCCGCTGACGTAGGCCAGCAGACCGTCGAGCACCTGCCGCATCGGCACCCCGTCGATCGCCACCACCTCGGAGCCGAGCAGGTGGCCGAGGTCGACCGAGTAGTCGCGCGCCAGGTAGGCACGGCCGTCGACGAACGCGAGCCGGAACGGCGGGAAGGTCGGCTGCCGGTACATGTACTCCAGCGCCGCGCCCGACATCCGCGCCCAGGTGTGACCGTCGCGCACCTCGGCGATCACCCAGGCGATCGCGAGGTGCAGCTCGCGCTCGGTCCGGGCGTCGGCCAGGCGGTCGCGTGCGCGGGCGAACACCGTGTCGATCTCGGCGGGCGTCCGGAATACGTGCAGCCCCCCGTGGGTCTCGCGCATCGCCGCCTCGAACACGTCGAAATCGGCGACCAGCTGCGTCGTGGAGTAGCGCGCCGGGAATGGCCGGTGCTCGGCCACCGAACCGCCGATCGTCACCAGGACGACCAGGACGGCGGCCGGTGCCCGTTCGAGGCTCCGTCGTGTGCTCATCGTTCCCCCTCCGACCCGACGGTCTCAGCGGTCGTAGGTGGCGAGGATGGTCGTCGAGGCGACCGAGCCGGTGAACAGACGCTCCTTGACCGCCAGGTATTCGGCGTCGGCGAAGAACGCCTCCATCGCCGAGGCGTCGGGGAAGCGGATCGTGAACACCCGGTTGATCGGCGCCTCCACCTCCGACCGGAGCACCTCGGAGACCCGGAAGTCGTAGCCGAAGCGTCCGCCGTAGTGCGCCAGCCGGGGCGCCATCGCCTCGCGGTAGGCGCGGTAGCCGTCGTCGTCGATCACCTCGAGCCCGACGAGCATCTCGTGTGCCACGCGTCCCCTCCCTCGCCCCCGACGGGCGACGTCCGAGTCGACCGGGCACGGTCGGCGTGCCCGCTGGAGGATCCTACACGGCGCCGCGCGACCGGCGTCGCGGGCCGTGCGCACCCGAAGTGCCCTGGTAAAAGAAAAAAAAAAACAAAACAAAAATACATTTTACCCATATCGCTCTTTACTTAGGCAGTGTTATTGCGCTGACTGTGATATGTTTCCGACCTTATTAAGAAATGGCACATTATTTCTTAAATTGTGTTTTTTTTTCATTTTTCTACATAGTCTCTTTGCCAGTCTGCAAACTCCTTCCGCTGATGCTCTTATCTCTTTAACCCGTCAACACTCGGCACTCTTCTTGGCAAAATAAATGTTTTACGAAGATTTTTGCCTCCTCACTTCATAAAAATCTTTATTGAGCGCAATTTTTAGCTGAGGGAAAAGACAAATTTGTCTGGGGTTTTCCCTTTTGAAAATAATAGGTTAAAATAAGTTCATGACTATCCCAAAAATCAGTCGTCATCACTTTCCCAGTCGAAAGACCGGATTTTTGTTTTCCTGGAGCTGCTTTCCCTATCCCTTGGACCTACTTTTCCTACTGTTTTTACTGTGTTTCTGTCTCAGGTGTATAATGGTTCATACAAGTTTTTTCGACAGAAATGAATCCGTGCCAAAACTCTGGTTTATTTTGCCTAAACCGAGAGGGTTTGAAATGTATTTATTCGAACATGTTTTTGTTCTAGCTTCAGCAAACATAGCACCCAATGCAAGGACAGCTATCTTATAGCTTCTTGAATTAATATGTGAAAAATAAGCTCTTGGAACAATTTTTCAGCCTCTGCTTTCTCTTTTGCTTTGATTTGACAGTCGTCTAGCCTTATTTGGGGAAACTTGACAGTATTATTATCAGTAGCTAGAATGGGAAGTCCTGAACTTCCATCATCTCCAAGGCGGCTACTGCCACGTTTAATTTTAGCTGCGCAAAATTGTACCATAGTAAAAGATCCGGCTGAGTCCCCTTACACATTTTGCATCTAATCTTTGATTTGCGTAGGCGTATTACCTTTCGTAATTTAACGTTTTATATCCGCTCGATACTCACATCGACTCACTTAAGTTATTGTGAAATAACAACTTCTAATTCAAAAGGGCTGACACTTTGATATATGCCCGTTAAAGCTTGCATAACTATATTCTTTGACTTTTATTGACGAGGACTGCCATCTTCACGCTGAGGTTGGAAAGTTTTTAGGCTACCTTCATACGGAAAAGGACTAATAGTCATCAATATGGTTTGCCAAACCATCAGCATACAGGACTTGAAGCTTTTCTTATAGTAGATAACTTCGAAGACCACACTGCCTTTCCATGACGAAAACAACAGTTCCAAATAGGGATGAAACCTTTTAATTGACAGTAAAACAAATATAAAATTTTTTAACTGGATATTTTGGACGCATATACAGTGTCCATCATCAGCAGTAAAACTAAAAGACATCAATAAAAACAACAAAATTTATACCCAATAAACTAATTATATATTGCTCTCAATTTTTTCAATGCAACAGCGAAAATTATCTGAATAATTTTAAAATTGTTATATCTGTGAATTTTTTTTTATTATTATATTTTTCCGAGTGGAGCATTAGCGAGTATCTCCAACAAATAACTTTTTGGTTCAGGTACGGAATAGATGGTTCTATCTTATTAATAGCAATTTTTTTATGTTTTCACTCTTCTAGAATTACTATGTTTGAAAAATTTGTATCTCACCTTCGTTTGGTATATTCTTTATGTGTCGTATTTAATAAGCAGGGCATTTACTTTTACAGTAAACTTTTAATTTCCTAGAAAGTTGTAAAAGAATGGGTGTTTATTTGTCTGTTTTCTTCTTATTTTCTTCAAAAAGAAATTGAAAAAATCAAATTTATAGAGGGTCTTTTAATTTTCTTGGGTACACTTGTTGTTTCTGGAATATACTCTTGAAGAACTCTTGGAATCTTGGCATGCGAATAGTCCATAATAAGTTGCTTAATCTACAAATAATAAGAAAAAAACGTTCTTACTTTTTTTTCGGGTCCTTTAATACTTCCTATCCCCCTTACTCCTACTAAAATATGGAGAAAATATTATTTCAAGTAAGGAGCACATTTTAAAAGTAGCGGTGGCTATCTTAAGCTGCTGGAGTCAGGGAGGGCCGACTTGAAGCATATCGGTCAGACCTAACAGACTTAACAGACCTACTTTGAACGAAATTCTAGATGGGAGGGGTGATATCCTAATTTTCCCTCCTAAGACAGCCACCCCTCCAAAATGTTCGTTTTAAGTTTTAATGTTGTTGTTTACTTTGAGATGAAAAGACTGGTTTCTTTTTGTAATTCTTTTTACTTTTCTTAGTAAAATGAATTTAATGCGATCTACTGATTTTTCAAATTCATTTTTTTTGTGTAGCTGGGCATGAATAATATTGCAGGTGTGTTGGAACATGAGATAATTAAATTTGGCTATAAAAACTCATTTATTATTCACCTTCCTAAATAATTTTTGGAATGTCTTTCGCAATGTTTCTTGCCAATGTTATAATGAACGTGCTACATTTATAGTTAACGAGGTGATCAAAAAAAACTTTAAAAGGCTTGACATATTTGAATTAGTTGCAATGAAGACTATCGTAAAACAACAAATTAACGATAATTTGAAGCATGCCTACACACAACGGAATTCCGGTAAGGGGTTTCTCAGAGACTGGCTCTAAGGATCTCCCTATTCTAAAAAAAAATTGAAAAATAGCGAAACTTAAAAACATCCTGTTCTAATTATACATATTTAACGTCCCCACATAATTCCACTTCAAGCAACTTGCCTATCTCACCGCTAAACACTGCCTCACTACCTCACTGCTGTTTCATGATTGGATTTATTCCAATAAGAATTAAGTTTCTATATCCGAAACCGTTGTAATTTCTCGGCTCACTAGGCCAAATAATTCCACTAATTTATGAATTTCGATTAAAGTGTGTAATGTAACTTATGACAAAACCAACACAGGAATGTAGAAGAAATTCAACGGGTATCACACCGTCTTAAATGTTTTTGTATTGGGACACATGCAGATACATTCAAAATTTTAGGCATGCATCATAAGATTTTGCTGCTGAAAGAAAGTTTGCAAAATGCTAAACATGGCATTTTAAAAATTTAGGCCAATATCCTTACTTATACTATACCTGCTCTGATATTCTAATGTAAAATCCGAATAAATTATCCCATCCTGAGAATATAAGGAATTGGTACCTTTTTTAAAATCTTCCAGGCTTAAATCTTAAGACCTTTTTAGGTCTTAAATGTAAATTATCTTCTATTTTTAAATTCAAAATCAAATCAAATGAACTCTGAAACAAAATTTACACGCCATACTTAAAAAGTAGAAACATCTCCTTAGAAAAGACCTTGCCTCCCTGTTTGGACCTCTCATGGGCTTCAGTTAGGGAAAGGACGATTTTTCTCCATCATTTTCTCCCTCCCCTCCAACCTAAATCTAGGTGATGCCTTTTCTCATTGACAAAAACCTTTTATTGTATTTTATTTCAAAAAATCAAAAAAAAAAAAAAAATCGTCCGGTCCCGTTTTTTTTTAAATAGACATTATTCTTCTTGAATTGAGACCCTTAATGTTAAATTGAGACTTCCTGAATTGAAATCCTGCTTTGGATAGTAGGGTTAGAATACATTTAAAAACAAGAAAAACGTTAGAAATATTTCCCTCTGATCTAAAATTAAAAGGTCATTACTTAGATATCTGTGGACAGGAATATAGGAAAATCTTCCATATTGTGGAACAAATAGTAAAAAATAAAAACTGTTTCTATGTCAGCGAAATTTGAGCTTAGTATCATATTTAATCAAATATTCTATTTCAGTTATTTTTAGCAAGGAAATGGATCGGTTGTAAACTGCTGATTTGGTGGATCGATCTTTTGTACAACTGGGAATGAGCAGATTAATGTATAAATGATGAGTACATTTGGGTTGAAACGATGGCTCCAATCTATTAAAAAGCCCGGCCCAGAGCTGCCAAAAATTAAAAAGCCCACTGTGAAAAAAACTGTGAAAGAAACTTTCGGATGCGGACAGAGACGACACCTCTCGCAGCACCAACGCATACGCGGAATCAGCGCTTGAGCATGCCAAGCTGGATGGCGTGCTGTTGGCCCTGCGGGCCCGCTGGATCGCGCTGGCCATCATTGCCGTGATGCTGCCGGTGATCAATTTCAACTGGGAGGTGCTCTACTACTATGTCCTTCTGGCGCTTTTCGCATTCATCGGATGGGCTCAGTGGCAGGTAGGCCGGGTCGGCCGCTCGCGACCCGAACTGATATTGATTTTCTGCGACCTGGCGCTGATGACGTCGATCACCATCGTGCCGAACCCTCTGAGTGACCTCGATTGGCCGCTGGCCATGCAGTACCGCTACGGCGGCTTCATCTTCGTTTTTGTTCTGCTTGCCGGCGCCACACTGGCCTATTCCTGGCGAACGGTCATTGCTGTTGGAACCTGGACCGCCGGATTGTGGGCGATCGGTGCGGGAGTCGTCTATCTGTGGCCCAATGCCCAGCCTGAAATGACAGCCGCGGTGGATACCGCCTTTGCCGGTCAGCCGCGGCTGGCGGAAATTCTCGATCCAAATGCCATCCATTTCGGCTGGCGGCTGCAGGAAGTTGTCGTCTTCGTCATTGTGGCGGCGACGCTTGCGCTGACGGTCAGGCGATCCAGCCTGCTGCTGAAGAGTCATGCCGCGTCAGAGCGCGAACGCAGCAACCTGGCGCGCTACTTTTCACCCAATGTTGTGGCCGAGCTTTCTCAGAACGACGAACCGCTGAAACAAGTACGGACCCAGGATGTGGCCGTCCTGTTCGTCGATATAATGGGTTTCACCGCCTTGGCGGACGGGCGGGACCCGGAAGATGTCATCCGCACCCTGCGGACGTTTCATGGACGTATGGAACGGGCGGTTTTCGACAATGGCGGAACACTCGACAAGTATCTGGGAGATGGGCTGATGGCGACTTTCGGCACACCGTTCGCCGGTGAATCCGATGCCGGAAATGCTCTTCGCTGTGCCCGATCCATGATGGCCAGTGTTGCCGACATGAACCGCGAGCGGGAACAGGCAGGCCAGCCGCCGCTGCGGGTCGGTTTCGGTTTGCACTACGGCCCGGTGGTTCTTGGCGATATAGGAGCAAATCGACTGGAGTTCGCGGTGATCGGCGGCACGGTCAACGTGGCAAGCCGGCTCGAGAGCCTTTCACGCACGCTGCAATGCACGCTCGTGGCAAGCGCTGATATCGTTGAGAGGGCGCGCGCCGAAACGGCAACCTGGGACAGCGATCTCAACGGATTTGTGGAACATCCGGACCAGTCCATTCGCGGGGTCGAGCGGTCGATGAACGTGTGGAGCCTGCAATAGTCGGGAACGCGCCTACGGCCAGCGCACTGCGGGCGGCATGGACGAGAGGATGGATTCCACATTGCCGCCTGTTTTGAGGCCGAAAATTGTGCCGCGGTCGTAAAGCAGGTTGAACTCGACGTAGCGGCCACGACGGACCAGCTGTTCCTCGCGGTCGGCTTCCGTCCACTCAGTGTTGAAGTTGGATCGCACCAGTTTCGGGTAGATGACGGCGAAGGCCCGTCCGACATCCTGGACAAAGGCGAAATCGGCTTTCCAACCGCCCGCAGCCTCTTTCGACCGAAGCCAGTCGAAGAAGATTCCACCGACGCCACGCGGTTCGTCGCGGTGCTTGAGGTAGAAGTACTCGTCGCACCAATCCTTGTAGCGCTCGTAGTCTGCGATCGGATGGCGAGAGCAGGCAATTTGCATCGCCTTGTGGAATAACTGTGTGTCCGGATCGTCCTGCGTGCGGCGACGCATAAGCACCGGCGTCAGGTCGGCGCCACCGCCGAACCACTGCGTGGAGGTAACCACCATGCGGGTGTTCATGTGAACGGCCGGCACATGTGGGTTAACCGGATGGGCTATCAGCGAAATGCCTTAGGCACAGAAGCTCGGATCCAGTTCGGCACCCGGGATCTGCTTGCGAAACTCCGGCGAAAATTCGCCAAACCTTTAAAGACCGAAGTCACCTTCTCCAAAGTGGCTTTCTGGCTCGGGTTACTCTCCAGCAAGGCATCCGCATCCGAGCGCACTTGGATCTCCCTCAAACTCCACAGCACCGGGATGAGGAGGATCAACAATCCCGACAAGCTGAGGATCGGGTAGTGAAAGAATGGATTCCAGCGAGTCATGAGCATGGCAGTACGACGGCGAGTCGAGGCATGTTTCTCAATTCTACCCGACAGCCGCGTCTTTGTTTCAGCTTTATCACAATCGATTCCTCACGCGCCCTCAGCCACCCGGTGACACGCCACTCGCCGTTCCCCGGCAAAAGACCGGAGTTCGGGCCGTTCGACCCGGCAACGCGCTTCCACAACCGGGCAACGAGAATGAAACGGGCATCCGGTGGGCAAGTCCATGGGCGACGGCACATCGCCACTGAGCAGCGGAACGTCCCCCCCGCGTTGCGTCCCTGGAACCGCTGCCAACAAGGCCTGCGTGTAGGGGTGCAACGGCCCCTGCAGCACCGTCGAAGCTGCGCCTTCTTCCACCACCTGACCCAAATACATCACCAGTAGCCGATGACTCACATGTTCCACCACGGCCAGATCATGCGTAATAAACACGTAAGCGAGTTGCGAACCCTCTTGCAACTCGCGCAACAGATTCACGACTTGAGCCTGAACGGACACGTCCAGCGCACTCACGGGTTCGTCGCAGATGACCAACTTGGGTTCCACGGCCAAGGCCCGGGCGATCCCGATCCGCTGCCGTTGCCCGCCGCTAAATTCATGGGGGTATCGATCCACCGCCGAGGCGTCCAATCCCACGCGTTGTAACAACGCGCGCACCGTTTGCCGCCGCGTTGCCGGATCCCCCAATCCGTGAATCTCCAACCCTTCCGCAATGCTGGCGCCCACCGTGAGTTTCGGATTCAGCGATCCGTAGGGATCCTGAAAAACCATCTGAACGGCTCGTCGAAATCGACGCTCTCCGGCGGAATCCAGCGTATCGAGATCCTCCCCTTCAAACCAAATCCGCCCGCGCGTGGGCCGTTGCAAGCGGATGAGCGTCTTGGCCAGCGAACTCTTGCCACACCCACTCTCACCAACAATCCCCAAGGTTTCCCCCGCCGCCAATTGGAAGCTCACGCGGTTCACCGCTTTCACAGACGGAGCGTCTCCCCCGAACCAAGAGCGGCGGCCGGCGTACTCGACTTCCAAATCTTCGACCCTGAGTAAACTCATGTCACCCTCATGCCTCTACGGGGAACGGGCAACGAACCTGCCGATTCCCGTCCACGGATTCTAGTTCCGGTGCCTGTTCCGAGCAAATGGATTGGGCCACGCCGCAGCGGGGATGGAAGCGGCACCCGGATGGGAACTCGCCAGCCAAAGGCACTTGCCCGGGGATGGTGGCCAACTCCGTCTCAGCCCGTCCCAAACGAGGCAAGGCCCGCAACAAAGCACGCGTGTACGGATGCCGCGCCGTCTCCAGCACCGCGGCCGTTTCCCCCAACTCCACCACCTGGCCCGCGTACATCACCGCGACCCGATCCGCAAAGTCACCCACCATGCCCAAGTTGTGGCTGATCAACAACACGGCCATGCCCAACTCCCGCTGCAAGCGCCGCAGCAAGGCCAGGATCTGCGCCTGCACCGTCACATCCAGCGCGGTGGTGGGTTCGTCGGCGATCAACAGCCTGGGATTGCCCGCCAGCGCCATCGCAATCATGACCCGCTGGCGCATGCCGCCGGACAGTTCGTGCGGATACTGGGCCAGGCGGCGCGCGCTTTCCGACATGCGAACGGCATCGAGCATGTCAAGCGCCTTCTTCCTGGCCGCGGCGCCATGGATGCGGTCATGCACGCCGATTGCCTCGGTCAGTTGCGCCCCGACCGTCATGATCGGATTGAGCGACGTCATCGGCTCCTGAAAGATCATCGCCATGTCGCCGCCGCGAACGTCCTGCAATTCACGCTCGCTGAGCGCCAGCAGATCGCGGTCATTCAGTAATTTTTCATAATAGCGTCTTTATCTGTTAAATTAGCCAAAGCCACGAAAACTGGCCGGTTTTGATGTAGTCCTAGACGTCACCTTAGTATTAGAGCCTGATGGTTTATTTCCCTTCAAACCATAGCACTTAACTAAGGGCAATGAATTCGTGCTACTGACCAATTCCAACCTTATTTTCCCCAAATGCGTCCAATCGAATTTCTTATACGGCCATTTTGTTCGAAATTGACCAGAAATCATATAATCTCACAATCCAGGGATAACAAAGTCCACCCCAGAGCCCAGGGGCAAGTGCAGTAATCTATGCCTCCAGGGCATATAAGTTATTATGGAAGGGATGGTAGCATAAACTCCAGAGTTAGCCCATTCGATTGCAAATTGGAATTTCTAGTGCCATTTTTAAGAGTCAAAAGTGATCAGAGGATAACTAGTCTCCCCAAGGCCCCTTTTCCCCAAACACATCAAATCAAAATATTGGAATAGCCATTTTTTCGCCATAGTTTAAAGATAAAGCAGAAAAACTCCGGGTTAGCAACAACCTCCAGAGCAAGTAGGCAATTGTTGTAAGTTATGCATCGGGGGCATATGAGTTTCTTTTGGAAGGAATGATTGTAAAACTTCTTCGGGGGCTCATTCGATTGGAAACTGAAAGTTCTAGTTTTCTTTATAAGACTCAAAAGGGATCGGAGGGCTGCTAGCCCTCCTTTTTATCCCAAATGCATCCGGTTGAATTTTTGAGATAGCCATTTTGTTAAATTAAGTCAAAAGATTGCATAACAAAAACATCAGGGTCAACACACACCCCAAAGGCCTAGAGTGTGTTGTATGTTATGTCCGGTGAGCATATAAGGTTCTTCTGTGATGGTTTTAATGATAGTACATAGTTCAAATAGACCAAACCACCCACCCTAATCAAAAAACTTGTGAACGATGTTTTATTCCAAAACTAAAGCGAGCTGACCCCTGGCCTTCTCTGTATGGCACAAGCCCCCCTCCAAAAAAAACAACTTACAAGCAATAATCATGGTCCTCCATGGCCCAATACCCCTCCCTACCCCAAACAATATCGATGGCATATCATGAAAACTAGCCCCTAACCCTCCCCACAATGGTCAGATCCCCCTGCCCCAAATGAAACACTTATTAACGTAATTTCAGTCCAAAAATCATAACAGCTAACCCCTGGCTTTCACTCCTGGCCCCTCCCCTAATCAAAAAAATTATCAACGGTTTTCTATTCCAAAATCATAGGTATTCAGTTTAATTTTATTAGATCTTTCCAAAACTGCTCAGAGACACCTCTATTCTTCCCTACAAACAAGATTAGCGCTACTGCCCATTTCCCTAAGGGTAAAAGCACAAGGCCTACTGGGTATTTGGCTCTTCACTAAAACAACTTTTCTTACAGATATTTACTTTTTTACTAAGTAAAATACAGAAAATAAAAGAACATTTCAGTGAAACCAGACCATTATTCGCCAATAGGCCCACTAGGCCCTGTAGCTTTCACTATTCTCGAAATTTTTAGGATTCCCCAAAAATCTTGCAAAAATGGAGTTGTAAAAAAGCTTGGGCCTAGAAGCTACAAAGCTTTAAATCCGGACCTTAGTGAAGCAAAATCTTGAACTGATGAGCTTCTGACAACTAATATCATTATGTATTAAATACTCAGTTTAATATTATTAGTTCTTGCCAAAACTGTTAATTTAATTTTGGAATAAAAAATATTTTTAAAATAGGGAATTTTGGAAAACTTGAAAATTTGGTAATAAAAAACGAACAGAAATTAATTAAAAAAAAAAAAAATTACAAAAAAGAAGCTTCCTAAAGACAAGTAAATGCCATATTAAACTTAAGATCAAAATAAATGGAAACCTACAATTACTCAAACTCAAAACGACCAAAAATCTCTATCGAAGAATAGATAAAACCTTAAGCAAACAGAAATTAAATAAGTAATCATAGAAAAAAAATACAAAAGGTAGTATTATAAATGCAATGATTTTCTGAAAAGCAGGGAGAATTCTAGTATTAATGATCGTGTTTTTCCGTATCGGGAAGGCTTAATTTCAGGAGAGTCTTGCCATTGCTTCTCTAAATAAAAAACGATATTTTCCGTTTTCTTTTTTTTTGCAGATGTAACAACACGTCAAATCGGCTCGGTTATCTTTTCTTTTTTCTTTTTTGGCGCTTGTGTATTATCCAGAACACACTCAATAAGTGAATTTAGGTAAATCATAATTAAATATACCAAGATATGATGAAAATATAATACTTTAGTAGCAAAATTATGGAAATACAAAGAATTATGGAAATCAGGCCGCCCAGAACGCATTATGTTAAATACCTAACCTAACCACCTCTATCTATTAAATATTTAATTGAAATATACCTAAATCATAGCTTTCATCACTAAGACTAAGCTAATTTAAACCGATTGCAGACAAGAAAAACCGGTTTTCTCAGATCTAACAGCAACCTTCTTGAATGTGTTCCGAATGATAAAAAAATATCTCGTTTTTTGCGTCAAAGTATTTGATATCCTGGGCACCCATATAGGGGGGGGGGGGCTCCAGCCCCCTGGCTGAATGACGGTACCTTATATTTTTATATTTTTGTTTAGATTTCTATTATACAGCATTGGAATTGTCGGTTAGACCAGGCAAGCCCCCCTCCCCCCTAAAATACAGCTTATGGACGCCCATGTTTGATATACGCCAGACATCAAATGATGAATTAAATACGTTATGAATAAAAGAGTGGCAAATTTTGCTGCGGCACAGCAAGTGACAAGAGTCCCAAATTGGCGCAGTTGTCGATAAGTAAGCCAGCCGTGCTCCAGAATTCAGATGGCTGCAACAGATGGCAGAATTCAGATGGCAGGACAGATGGCTGCAAAAAATGGCAGAGCCAAAAAATTAGCGTTCGGCTGAATGTCCGAATTAAGATTGCATAGGTTCGAACCATCCTCCTTTACCGTTGGGAACCTGGTCATGTCAAACTTTAACCTATTGGAGGGGGGTCGGGGTCGGTTATGGATGACCAATCAAGTGGATTCCACTGGCGATGTTGACGGCAAATCAATCGACAAGAAGCAAATAAGTCAAAGAGATCCTACATGACAGTCAAGAAGACTCCTGGTTCCTTCATAAGTAATAAGCACCTTATGCAGTAACGGGGGGGGGGTATCTGAATATCCTGTTTAAATCTCGAAAAAGTAAGCTAAAACTTAAATACTTTACATTTCTGGTTCAATAAGTGAATCTCGTTCCCCAAAAACTTTCCTTCAATCCAAATTCCTTGTTTTTGTCGAGGATTGCACATATTTAAAGCCCGAGAGCATCAGGTTGCACATACATCGTATGAACGGAAAAATGTCACGCATGGCGTAATATACAATTAACATCCATATCATGAAAAAAGAAAAAACAAAAATTTCCTGGTGTTCCGCCAGGAAAAAACAAGAAAACTTTTAACAAGAAAAAATCATAACCCCCGAACGAATTACATTTTTACTAGTCAATTCCCACTCCTACCCCCTTCAACACCACATCCTTCGCTCCGCTTCAACAAAATTCCCCCTTTTCAAAAAACAAAGTTTCCCACCGAAAGACATAGAACTTTCGTTCCGTGCATAGCTCATATGTTAACTAAGTGAATCCTCTCCCCCAACCCCACTCTCTTCCCTTTTTACGACTTTTTTAAGGAATTTGTTTGCACCACGAAAATTTTCCACCGAAAGACATGTAACTTCCGTTCCGTGCATAGTTGATATGAATCCTCTCCCCCCCCCCACTCTATTCCCTTTTTACGACATTTTTTTTTTAAATTTGTTTACATCTTCTTTGACATTTTGAAACATTTTTTCCTGACTTTGACATTTTTTACTACATTTGCTTTTTGTGTGTTTATTGACTGAAAACTGTGTTCAACCCATTCGGGGTTGCCATAAACATTCTCAGAAATAAACCATATTTCTTATTTAAGCGTGGCGTGGAATAGCCTGAACTTTTCGTTTTAAGTTCACTTTTATTTAACGAATACTCAACCTACGGGTATTTTAGAACTTTTTCACTTAAAAAAATCGTCCATTATGACGGACGATTTTTTTAAGTGAAACTTGCGGTATTACGTGAGATTTAATTTTTAACAGACATCTAAAAACTTAATTAAGAAAAATTTAAAATGAACGAAATACAAAAAATTGAAAAATTTAATAAAGAAAATAGTAAGCTAACTTACAAAAAAATAGAATCTCAGCTTGACCTTCTGTTAAAAGGTCAAGAAGTCAACCAACAAGAGCTTCGATTAGGTTTCATTGAATTAGCAAAACAGAACAGTGAGTTGCTAGATTTGAATAAAGAATTAAATCAGGAATTAAAGATAGTTATCTCGGAATTAAATGTAATCAAGAAAGAACGGGAAGAGAAAGCTACACGGAGAGAAAGATGGTCGAATCGAAAACGTTTACCGAAACGTGATCCAATGAATTCTGAAATATACAACCTGCTGATAAAAGAAAGTGAAGGTCCAAGTTATAGAGCGACAAGAACACGAATTGCAATTTGTTTGCTTACAGTGACCGGAATTCGGATCAGTGAACTTTTACCATTGAAAGTGGGTCAACTGGAAACTTTGTTAGCAGAGGGTTGGATTTCGATTGATCGATTAAAAAGAGGTCCGTCGAATCACAAAGCTTTTTTAACTTCGGAAGGGAAAAAAATAGTAAAGGCTCGAAAAAGAGATTTTGAGTTTTTGTTTCTAATGAAGAATAAAGATTCGTATGTCTTTACCTCAGATCGAAACCTAAATCAAATCCTTCGTCGAGAAACAATTACGATGGATGTCAATAAAGTAATGCATGCTGTTTCGAAAGGTCTTCCGTCGAAACCAAATATTACAAGTCACAGCTTTCGAATTGGTTATATTTCTCAATTATGGAAAGATACCAAAGATATTGAATTTGTGAAACAAACGATCGGACATAGTAGCTTGAATTCAACTTCGAGTTACGTCAATCAAATGGGGGACCAAGAGCGTCAAAATCGCATTTTTAGTATCAAATAGTGAGAGTGCGGGAGTAAGGCAATTAACCTTGCAAATAAAAGATAGAATAATTGGGTAAATATATTTTTGGAGACGAATAAATATGCTCTGAAATGGTCCTAAAACGGACGAGAATGTAAATAAATTAGTTTTAGATATCATAAGGTTAACCTCTGAACTTGTTTACTTCTGTAATTAGGTACATCTATCAATGTGTAGATTTAGCTAAGACAAATTAATATATAATATAAATCAGTAAATATATTTATATCATATATTAATTAAATAAGATAAATACTTTTATTATTCTTGCAGTTTTAATAGCAATTTTTGGGCACAATTTTTTAATTCTTTCTCGTCAGACATAGTAAAATCAGGATCTGGACTAAAACTGTCGCAAGAACCATAAATGCGTGCAAGTAACTCACCTAGTTCAGATCGACTAGGTTTTAAAAAATCAGCCAATTCTAACGATTCATCTTTTTTCATTTGACCAAGTTTTCGACCTATTCCTTCATAGATAGCCATGAAAGAATAAGAAAAGTCATCTGCAGTAATTCGATCAGCGAGAAAATTGTTTGCTAAATTGATATATTCTTGTTTTTCTGAATAGTGAAAATTGTCTTCAATTGTCACCGAAAAGTTTAAAAGCACGTTAAATGCTTCAGGATCTTCCTGGTTTAAATACTTGTTGTTTTTTTTTAACATATTTGAGTATTTTAACAATTTGAAAAAATTTTGTTTCTCGTTCATAGGTTTTAGGTTAATAAATTAATCAATTTTATTCAAATCTTGCAATTTTTGTAATTGTTTATCACTAATGGGCTGAGCTTTCATAATTAGCCCTTCAAACTGACCCTTCGTATGTATCCCAACAATTACATTAGTGTCTTTGCAATGATAAACTCGTCCTTTCACACCGCGAATACTCACGTCAATATAGACATCAGTTGATCATTGTATATGTGGTCAAAATGTCAAAACTCTTGTATTTAATAGATAGACTTATCCCCATTTAAACGTTTATTTCTTCGAACTCTATAGGGAAATTTCAATTAGTCACCCGTAGGGATTGTTGCCTTTTAGGATCAAAGCTAGTCAGGTAATTTGACCTCAGTAAAGATTAATAATATTTTACTTACAGATGAATAATAAGCTTCTGGCGGTTTTCTAAATTGCACTCCATTTTGATGGAGTCGACTCACACATGGGACAATACTCTTCGTATGTAATCCAATATGTTGAATACCAGGCCCACCATGCTCATCCAAAAATGTTCTGATATGTGAATTAGCTGAAAATTAAAAATTATGAATCAATCCCATATAAGAAATAGGTTATACAAGCACAAATTTTCAAGCAAGAGGTTCCCAAAGCTCTAATTCAATCTCTACGAAAACTGAAAAGTCCTGTTGACTCGCACGTGGGAAAACACTCCCTGGATTCTATGCAATATCTTGAATGAAGAACAGACAAGGACCACGCTAATTCATTCAAAAATGTTTTCATAGTATAAATAGTTGAGAATACAAAATTATTGAGAGAGGGCACTGCCCTCTACGATAAAGGCCACACAATTCCAACCATACAAGGAAAAGGTTTCCAAGATTTCAATTAAATTTCTAAACTGAAATACCACTTGTTTTGTAAGTTACCTTGTCCTGGGAGCGATTCAGAAAGAACAATGGATATTTTTCTAGATCCTGATGTTCGTAACCCTACTTCTGCACATTTCCAGTAGTCCATTACTTTGAGCTTCATTCCAACACTACCTCCTATAATTAGGCCATCAATCGGTTGATCTAACCTGAAAAAAGGATCACGTGAGCAAATGTTTTGTCTTTTTAGAAATAAAAATAGAGTTATAATAAAAATATTGTTGGTCAAAATCAATATGTGACACCATTATGAGCGTGCATAAGTCAGAGGTTAGGTGGAAAGGGCGATGGGGCCTAAAACTTAAAAAAATTAGAATCTTAAGTCAAATTATCCAAAATTAAACATTAACGTGTTTTTCCACAGCCATACAGAAATTGAAAATTGACACACAATGCAGGATTCCAAAACACTATTTTAGAAAAACAGTTCCAGTGCGTCTTTTCGATTAAAGTCATCCATATTGGACAATACTATAATTTGAAACTAGTTGTTCATAGACCAGTTCTTATTAGAACATTTTCTGTAGTAAAAAAGCTAGGTCTTGGCAGTTTAGTCACCCTAAACGAAGGTGTTCAGTCAATGGCTTCTTGAACAATATCCAACTTTCTTTAACGTTTCATCAATTTCATCAAACTTTTAATCAAATTATAGCAATGTAAAGAAAAGAATAGGGAAATAAAATGCACATCATCCGTGCTATAGTCTCCTATATTCGACAGACCGACACGAATTTCCGAAAAGTTTTAAGATACTAAGTCATTTTTAAATCAACATTAATTGACCAATAATAGGGCAACTAGTCTGGACTACATATAGCGTTGTCACTCAATACGATAACGCGAATACTAAGGCTTCATGGTATCGTATCGGTGGAGCAATAGTTTTGAGGTGTTTGGATACCTTCGATATTGCGCTTTTTCCAAATCCAAACGCGTTCCGATGTTCCACATAGAAGCTTCAGGTTCTTAACATGAAATTATTTTTAGCGATCGTTTTTTTCAGTACTCCCCTTGCAGAAAAAACCGGAAATGGCTCCCAGATCAAGAGTACTAGGCTTGCAGACAAATTTAGTCCAGATTCAACTTCAACTCGTTTTTACAATTGTCCAGTTTAGAGTCGCGTCCCTCGCAGCTCTATTGATTTACTGATTCATCAATCATTTATTGATTCATCAATTGAAACAGGCTATTGCTCCAGTAAACTAATGAGGCTGCTTAAAAAATTACCACAATTTCTTAAATGGTTCATTTCAGACATTTTAATAACTTATGAATGAAATAGAACTAAAAGGAAATTCAGTGCTGTTCACCAGCATCGGCATGAAAGCGCGTGCGCCGTTGTACACACCGCCCCAACAGATGTTAAATGTTCGTTCCCACAGCTGCCGGTCATCCTGCAGGAAACTGCCCGCGCCGGCTACGCCAGCGTTGTTGAACAACAGGTTGATGTTGCTGGTGTTGAATGTATCGCCGACATGTCTGGCGAATTGGTTCATCTGCTCTGCGTCGGAGACATCACACTTGAATGAAGTTACGCGTATTCCCTGTGGGGCGTCCTGCTCGCACAATGCCTGGCACTCAGCCATGTGCTCGCCGGAGACGTCGCACATGGCCACGTCGCATCCCTGGGCAACCAGTTGTCTGGCCAGTTCCCGCCCCATGCCGGTGCCGCCGCCGGTGATAACCGCAATTTTTCCCGCAAAATCCTGCATTGTTCTGTCCTGCCTGCCCTCGGTGCTGGAAGAGTACCAATGCAGCGGCTGAATTTCAGCCCGGCGCTGCGCCGCTATAGGGTATAGAACCTGGGCGCGGCCAGTCGTCGCAGTGTTTTGCGTGCAGCGTTTTGTTGTAGAAGAAACTTCGGTGCTTCGTCGGTCAGCGCCATGCAGAAACGCCGCGGCAGCGTCTCATAGATGGAGCGGGGTGGCAGCGAATACTTCAAACCTTTCAGTGCGGCGCCGGTTTTAAACTCGTGATAGAAGATGCGCGAGATACCCAGTTCATACCAGATAAACTCGATAGCAGCGCATAACATAGCTTCCTGCCAGACCTTTTTGAATGGGCTGCAGAACGCCTGCACCGCAGCATGGTCGGCATGCTGTTCCCGTTGCCACTCGACCAGGCGGACAAAGTCGCTCTGGATCTCTTCGATCAATACCTGATCGCTGGCGAAATCCACATCCAGCCGTGCCCAGGCCAGAGTGATGCGGTAACGTCGGTCAGCGACCGCGCAACTGGGATGTATAGAGCAGTTATAGCTATCCGGATAGTCGACCAGGGCCGCAAAACGCGACATGTCCCCTGTGTTCAGGTTGAGCTGTAGCACCAGGTTGTGTCCACACCGGCTGGTCTGATGGTAACGTCGATCTCTCTCATCGCCCCAACCGGTCAAGCCCAACAGAAAATCTGTGGTCGCGGCGTTCGGCCAGTGATCAAAGGTTGCGGCGTCCACAACTCTGTCGCCACAGTTAGCCAGCGCGGCTTTGACCACAGGTTTTTCCAGGAGTTGGCTAAAACCACTGGCCTTGAGGGTGCGGATGGTGTGCGCGCTGGTCGCGTCCTGCTGCCTCTCTGCCGCTTGCATACGCTTTATTTCATGCATTAACAGGGCCAAGGCGTACCGCCCTGGGAAATAGGAGAAAAAGGTTCGCTCGCGCGGCAGGCAGGCGATAATTTCGTTAACGGTTTGTTTTTTCACTTCGACACCTAAAAATCAGGCACAAAAAACCCGGCAGCTACCGGGTTTTGCACGCGTTGGCGCCATAGTCGGAAGCTGACTACATAGAACTGATGCTGATTGTCTTAATCACCTAATCATCACTTAACAAAAATCCAACTATCCAATATCCAAATATCCATTGCCGTACACCAGATAACTATAGGGGTGTAATTGCAAACAAATTGGGCGCGGGAAATTACACCTGTGCGTTTAACCTGTCAATAATTAAAGACCACCATTGATGATGATGTCCTGGCCGGTCATCCAACTGGAGGCTGGCGAAGCCAGATAGACAACGGCCGGAGCAATATCTTCCGGTGTGCCCACTCGGCCCAATGGCACGCCGAATTGTTTACCCATATTCGGTATGTCCGCTTCGGTCATGTTGGTAAATTCGAGAAACACTTCTGTCGGGATAGGTCCCGGAGAGACGGCGTTGACGCGGATACCCTCGGCCGTGACTTTCTGGGCCATAAATACATCCAGGGAATCCACCGCGCCTTTCGAGGCGGAGTAGGCCAAGTTTACGCCCGCGCCACCCAGCTGGGAGGCTGCCGACGACAGGTGCACGATGGCTCGCCCGTGGAGCGGTCCGTTGCCGGCGAGGGTCGCGCGGCTGGCCTTGGTGGGCTGCTTGGCGGTCTGCACGCAGAGCAGGTCGCCGCCGGGATCGACCTCGACCGAGCTCGGCTCGGCAGGGAGCGCGAGCGTGAAGGTGTGCTCGCGGTCGGTGATCTGGAAGCGCTCGACGGTCTCCGTACCGTCGACGACGGCACGTACGTCGACGCCCATGCGGAAGAGGTCCACCATCTCGTCGGTCGCCTCGTGGGTCTGCTTCACGCAGACGTGCAGCCGCTTCGTCTTGTCGTCCCACGACCACGACGTGGCCAGCTCCGGATGGCCGGCGTGATAGACCCACTGGTCGAGGAACCAGTCCATGTTGCGACCGGTGGCCGCCTCGATGGCGACGCGAAGATCCTCGGTGACGACGCTGCGGCCGGCGTTCGTCTCGGCGTACGTGGTGATGGCGCGCCAGAAGGCCGCCTCGCCCCAATGGCGATCACTCCAGGCGGTGCGCAGGATCGCGATGTCGCCGGGAACCGCGTGGCGCCCGCGATCCTCGAGGGTATCGCCGGTGATGGCGGCCGCCTCGCCGTGGTCGGACAGCTCGATCACCGCGGCCGGCCCGATCAGCTTCTGCAGCGGCGCCTGCTCGATGGACTTGGCCCCTTCGATGAAGTGAACCGGGGCGTCCACATGGGTGCCGTGGTGGCAGAACATGCTGAAGCTGGAACCCTGCCAGCCGCAGTCCTCGAAGCGATAGGGCGTCTCGAAAGCGACCGACAAGCCGAGGCGGCCGTCGCCGTGATTCACCGGAACCGAGAGATCGACGATGCTGGTCATGGCAAGGGAACCTAGCCGCCGCCCTCGACCAGCGCCTTAAGCGACGCCAGGCCGGTCTCGTACTCGTCGCCGATCCAGGTGTCGAACATCAGGCCCATGTAGCGCGCAACCGGGTTGAAGCCGAGCTCGGTCTCGAAATCCCAGGTCACCTGGGTGCCGCTGTCCACCGGCTCGAGCAGAAAACCGGCGACCGCCGTACCCTGATCACCGAAGTCGAGGGCGACCCGGACCTTCTGGTTCTCGACCGATTCGGTGATGATCTGGCTGCCGCTGCCCACGTCGGGATTGTCGCTCTGCCAGGTCACCTTCATGCCCACACCCGCCTCGGGCCCCTCGAAGGTCTGGGCCATGCCGGGATCCCGGGCCACCCAGGGCGACCACTCATTGGTCTTGCGCAGATCGTTCACGTAGGGGAAGACCGCTTCGGGCGGCGCCGAGATGGCGGTCGAGCGGGCCACCGTGACCTGGCTCGGCAGGAAAAGGCTGACCACCGCCAGCAGCACGACCAATGCCACCAGCCCTAGCAGCAGCTTTTTCAGAATTCGCATTCGGCTCGCCTCCTATTGTTGCGATCGGCAGACTGCAGGAATAGGCCGCCAAGCTCAACCTCGCGTGCGCTACAAATCCCGGTCACTGCCCGTAACGCGCGGCGGTCAGCCCATCGAAGGAGATCTCCGGCACCGCCCCGGTGACCAGGTCCGCCACCGCCCGGCCGGAGCCGCAGGCCATGGTCCAGCCCAGCGTGCCGTGCCCGGTGTTGAGGAAGAGGTTGTCGTACCGTGTCGGGCCCATAACCGGCGTGCCGTCCGGGGTCATGGGCCGGAGCCCGGTCCAGGGCTCGGCCTGGCTCACGTCACCCCCCTTGGGAAAGAGGTCGGAGACCACGTGGCGCACGGCGTCGGTCGCATGCTTGCCCAGCTTCCGGTTGAAGCCGATGATCTCGGCCTGACCGGCCACCCGGATCCGCTCGCCCAGGCGGGTGATGGCCACCTTGTGGGTCTCGTCCATGATGGTGGACTGTGGCGCCGCCGCGTCATCGGTGACCGGCAGCGTGATCGAATAGCCCTTGATGGGATAGATCGGCAGGACGATCCCGACGGCGCGCAGCAGGCCCGGGGCGAAGGGTCCCATGGCGCAGACATAGGTATCGCCGGTCACCCGGCCGGCGTCGGTCCCTGCGCCAGGCTGCCTGCCTGAAGAACCAGTTGCGCCGCTTCAGGGATAGACATGAAATAACGGGTAACTTCCGGATGTGTGACCGTAACCGGGCCCCCATTTTCGATTTGTTCGGCAAACAGGGGCACCACGGAGCCCGAGGACCCCAGCACGTTACCAAAACGCACCATGGAGAACTGTGTGGTATTGCTTTCCACCTGCACCGCTTGCAGGATCATTTCCGCCAGCCGCTTGCTGGCGCCCATGACGCTCGTGGTACGCACCGCTTTGTCGGTGGAGATGAGAATAAAATTCTCCACCCCGCCGTCCATGGCCGCCTCGGCGCAGTACAGGGTGCCGAAGGTATTATTCTTCAGCCCCTGAATGACGTTGTTTTCCACCAGGCTGACGTGTTTGTACGCCGCAGCGTGATAGACCGTATTGACTTGATAACGCGCGAAGGTGCGGTGCAACAGCGCGCTGTCGGTGACGGAGCCCAACACTGTCACCAGGGGCGCGGGCAAATCTTCAGTTTCGGCAATGGTCGCCAACTCACGGTGAATCTGGTACAGCCCGAATTCGGACTGGTCTAACAGCACCATCAAGGTGGGGCGCTGGCGCAGGATCTGACGACACAGCTCAGAACCTATGCTGCCCCCGGCACCGGTACCCCTGACCGTTTTAGACGCTACCGACTGCTGCAACAGATGCAGCAACGGTTCCACTTCGTTGCGCCCCAGCAAGTCCTCGATACCCACGTCCCGGACATTGGTCAGAGTCTGTTTACCCGATACCAGTTCGTTGATATCCGGGATCAAGCGTACACGAATGGAGAAGTCCGCCAGGTAGTCAATAATGGCGCGCCGGTCCCTGGCGTTCTGGCTGACCGCCACAAACACCTGTTTGACACTGGCGTCTTTCAACAGCGCCGGCAGGTCCCTGGGGGGATAAACAAAAATGCCGTCGATGCTGCTTTTCTGCAGCTTCTTGTCATCGTCGACGAAGGCTATGGGCTGATATTCCTTACCCTGATTGAGCAGACGGGCCAGCTCCACACCTTTGCTACCGGCTCCATAAATGATAATTGCCTGCCTGTTCAGCGCACGATTTTTGCGCTGAATGTACTCGCGCACGGCAAAACGTGAACCGCTGACATACAACAGCGACAGCAGCCAGAATATTGCCGGTACCGATCTGGGAAACCCTTTCAACTGCAACATGAACGGCACAACTGCAACTGCCAGCGCCGCCAGGGTTGAGCCAACCAATACCGCCAGCATGGCGTGGTTGCCCATGTAGCGGATCACCTGACGGTACAAACCGAGCCGGCCAAACACCGGCACGGCCACGCAGACGCAGATAACAAACGCCGGCCAATAAGGCAGCACGCTGGGCGAGTA
This sequence comes from Alatinidae sp. Z8VKAUB7J3, assembly GCA_010016025.2. Taxonomy (NCBI): domain Eukaryota; kingdom Metazoa; phylum Cnidaria; class Cubozoa; order Carybdeida; family Alatinidae; species Alatinidae sp. Z8VKAUB7J3. The sequence goes on along the minus strand of JAAAKM020073195.1, from coordinate 4,149,771 downwards.
CTCACCCAGGCGCAACGCAAACGCGCTCCACAAAGCCACCGGCAGCATAATCACATCTGCTGCGACAGCTATTGCCTGTTTCTTCCGCCGGGACAGTTCTTCCAATAGATTCTGCATGTATTCCCTTCGAGCGTTCAGTCCTGTTCGGGTAATCTAACGCCTGCTTTGGGATAGACGCATAGTACCGCGATTGGCGCCACCGCCACCAGCAGCCACCACCAGGCTGAGGCGTCGACACCAAATACGGAGACCTCGCCATAACCGTTCTGGCGTACGGCAAGATATGCCGCCGGTACCAGCCAGCAGGCGCTGAACACGAGATACACCATTGTGGTCCATAGATGTCCTCGACCCTGGGCCAGGCGCTGATAGAGATGCGAGCGATGCGCCTGTGTGTACGCCTGCCCGGTTAACATTCTCACACACAGGGTATAGGTTGCGTCAAACCAGAATCCGGCCAGCAGTATCATACTGCCGACCAACGGTAGAAAATTCTGCTGCCACAAATACAAAACCAACCCGCACAGCAATAATCCCAGGGGCTGGCTGCCGACATCACCCATAAATATTTTAGCTGGTGGCCAGTTAAACGCCAGAAAACCAAGGGTTGCCCCCGTGGTAAAAATGTAAGTCTGATCGAAATGGAATGGAAGTTGCTACGCAATAATTCATGAATTAAAAGCAGCAAGAGGTACCTCAAAAGCTGTTTTGAGCAATAGAATAGTTTTCGATTCTAAATATTTGAGAAACATAAGTTTTCGTGACAAATATCGGAACCAATAGATGAGAAGTCTCAACGATCGTAGCTAAACCACTTGAAAGAAAAGATGTCGATGATGTGTCACGATATGAATTCTTTGAACAGTAACATGTGGTTATACTCGTTTTAAATGCCATTTAGCCCTTTTTATATATTTGGAACCGTTCTCTATGGCTTCTAGATACATGTTTGTCAAAAAGTTAGGATTGGGAATATGACGTCATCAAAATCGATAATTACGCACTAATTAATGCTAATTAGCTTTTAATTAGTATTAATTGGTTGAAATGCATTAAGAACTTAATTTCAGATCATTCGACAAAATATTTGTAAAATTCATCAAAAAAAATCTCGAGTTATAGCCTTTTGAAATTTTCCATCATATATAGTCAACTTTTTATTAGGGTCACGTGACCAGACCACAGGCCGTGACGGCCAATTTTTTCTTACCAAAAGTTTTCCAGATAAAAGTTAGGAAAAGTCAGCAAGTTTCAGCAGTTTAGAAGAAGCCATTCAAAAGTTATTCAACAATATTCACAGCCGCGGGCCTACTAGGCCCCCCGGTGCTAGGTAGGGTTAAATAGTCTATCAGCTCTCTGTAATTATTGAAAATATCCTACTTCCATATATAAGGGCTATGGAATCTTGAGCGTTTTTTCATCACAGTATCAGACACTCCGTATAAATTACATCTGACAACTCGGTTTTAATTGCATGACTAAATAACATGTTTAGTAAAATGACAACAAAGAGGTATGAAACAATATGAACAAGTGAAAGTATAGAGCTACCGTAGAGAGCATGGCACGTGCTAACTGCTATCGCTCTGGAATCCATGTGCGATGGAATCATCATGGTGTGACCAAGATGCCTGTATAGGTTTTTGAAGATGCGGTCCCGCAAAAAGATGGAGAAAATTCTCTCCTGAAAAGCAGACTAAAAAGTGTTGTGAATCTAAAGATTTGGTAAGTTATTTAAAGACGTTTGTTGAGTTTATTCGCAATGGAAACGGAGAGGGTGCGTAAATGTTCTTAGAGTTTTCGGAACATGAACTTAGCGAAGACAAATTGATTTTGTCAGTGAACAACCGTTGATTTATTCGCTTTATTGTGATTCAAAATAAAGATAAATAGAGAGGTGAAGGAGATTATATAGCAAGCTTTTAAGTACAGAATACAAACTAGAAGTAACATGGTTACTGATTATGAAGCATGTACTTCTTTTAGTGTTGTTCCAGCGGAGACATTTAATACGAAATCAGGAAATTCACGCATACACGAAGTACCCTTATATACAGGGTACAATACTATATTTATATATACAACTTATATATAGCCCAACGCAAGGAATAAGACGGCAGGGCTGAAAATTGAATGTCCTGCAATGGTTGGACCGACGACCTCTCTGGCTACAGTCATGATGGTGACGTTGTTGATGATGAGGAGGATGATGAGGATGATGATGATAACAATGGTGATGATGATGATGATAACGGCAATGATGATGATCATGGTGATGATGGTGTTGATGATAATGATGCTGATAATGACGATGATGACGATGACGATGATGAGAATGATGATGAGAATGATGGTGATGATGATGATGCTGATGATGTAGATAAATACGATGATGATGATGATAGTTGGCCATCGGACTAAACTTAGGGTCCTTACTGGTAGTAATGTAACATCAATTATTATCAGAACGTATCTCCTTGTAGCACAATTTATTATGTTATAGTTACTTACTTGTTGTTTGATTTCTCTATCCTTCAATTAATATCATAAATTATAATTAGTTAATGATTTACTTTCACATTATAACCTATTTACTGATGAATTAATTAACTCACTTTTCTATTAACTGGCCCTTTGTTGACGGATAAGAGATACGTACAGTCGCATGCGTTCTTCAGTAACATGAATGACCCGAAATAGGGTAAACATTGACATATTTCTGTCTAACAATACAAACGGTACTAGTATGATGCAATGCAACAATACATCTGTAATTGAAACTCCAAGATCAAAACGCATTTTAAACGTATCCTTTATCTGTCCTTCACAGATGCTCTCTTCTTACACATCAACATAAGAATAAACAAAATTCTTGGCAGCAATGTTTTAACGTGGTGGATATAGTCCATTTTCAACTAAGGCTATTCTCGTCTCTGCGTTAAATATATCTTTACACCCGAGTTGTTAGACGAAGCTGAGTATAATTATCCTAGTATTAACACTGTTCAATAGCGTATTTGTGTGATACAAGGCATTACCTATAATCTGAGGCATCGGCATAGCTTTAATTTTTGATGCTGGCGAGAAAGAAGCTTATACTGTACTTTACCTCACCTCTTTCTGGAATCACACGTTATATCTTCCAATAATTCCATCTATCCTCATGTCTTCAAAATTGGAAACTTAGTTTTCTCTTTGTTTTCAAAGCTGAAATTTCAAGGATACTATAATTTTAGATACACCCGTTATCTATGGTTGCTTAAAACTTACTGAACTACCCATTACTGAGATGCCATATTTTCATGCGAAGACTTGCAATGGGGCCTTTTTAAGTACTACAAGAAGACGTCAGTAAATCCTAAAAATTCTCCTATTATATATCTTTTGCTAAACTTGATTCTTTGCTTTAAAAGTTTGTACCAAGGCTTCTAAGAAGTACGAAACTGGAAAACCCCTCTTCAAAAGGCAAAGTTTTGATGTAGCCCATGGAATTGAGTGTGGTGCAAGGTTTGGGTGTGACCTTAATGAGTTCCTATTTATTACCTACCAAAACAATTTTGTATTTATTGGCATCAAAGCTGTGTGTCAAAAAAGTCAAACCTCCAATGGCATTTTCAAAACAAACCCAAAACCACAGTTTAAAATGTGCATAAACACATTTTTCTAGGAGGTAAGGCGGCAAACGTACTCCCTGAATATCAGTGTCCATCAATACTCCCACTACTTGGCTCTGTGCCTGGCTTTGAAAATTTTAATATGGTGATGATGATTCAAAGTTGTTTTATTCATTTCAGGTGGAGTTGATACTGATCAGCCCAAAGTAGTTATCAGGAACAAGGTGGTCTTCACAGGGAAATTATGCAGAGATCTTCTATTCTGGGCAGAAGTTGAAAAGTAATTATGTCAATAACAGTAATAGAGTGCCTCATCATAGTCTATCATTTAGTCTCTTTCCGCGTATTATTTGGAACTAGGAAACAGAAGTCCATAATAAATAGATGGAACGTACCCTAACTTGCGTCCATTTCCAACAAGGGAGTGTGTTTAAGATATTTTCATTATAGTGCTGCATCTTTGGCCGCCCTCTAGAAAGGTATTGGCTAAGTTTCATAAACACAATTTTCAAACAATTATAGAGATACCTGCTTTAAAATTAACGTTTCAGTCCTGGCCATTGTAACTACTTGTGTGCGACTAACCATTTAAGATAGATTCACGAAATCGTTGCACATTTTACAAACAACTATAGAAGTAGTTTTATCATCCTATATGTAGTCTTAGTCTAATTTTGTCGGAGATCAGTGTCCAAACTCTATCCGTTGCGTGCGCTTGGAGAATTAAACTGTTTCATAAACGGGAGAAGCGCAACTCGTACATTGTGTTATATCACGTATTATCTAATCAGCAATCAAGGCAAGTTTAAAAACGCAACATCGAAGGGCTGTACACGCACAGTAGGGGGCTGAACGGGCAGGGCAAACATGTTTCATCAATAACTTTATCTGTATTTGACCAGACCAAATATTAACAACAACTTGGTCTACATCTTAATCATGGTTATAGCTAAATATTAGATATTAAAAGCTGTTACTTTCATTGATTTTTTAGATACAAAGATTTTGCAGGCCGGACTGAAATTGGAATTGTTTGATCGCATTTGGCAATCGAGGTGTGTCCTATGTTTTGGAAATAAAAGGGTAGGACGTAATAAGCCGGTAGGATAAGAAAAAGCCTGAAATTAATACAAGGGTAGTCTGGAATAAGCTGAGTTAGGCTGAAAAAAAATCGAAAATTTAATACGCGTCCAGACCCAAGAGTGCTCTTGATGGTTTCTCCACTTTGCCCTAAAGCTGTTCAATTTTGCAATTGTCTATCCATGAAAGTCTAAAACACAACTGAAACCCTACTATCAGTCGCATATTCCTATCTTTTAAAGTTTCTATTCAATCTCGTGTCACCAATTATTTCAACAATTGTGCATTGAATTTTCATTCTGTTTCTGCCATAAAAGTCATTATTTTAAGATCCACCATGTTTCTCTATAACATCGTTTTTATTTCCCCACAATCTATATAGTGTATGATAATGCATTCCCTACCAATATACCCCAGACAATCGTAGCACATTTCCAGATAATCGAGTTTTAATCTACTGTAGCGTCTTGTCACGTCATTACTATTGATAAGGTTTTCAAAACGTAAAGTTAACTTCACCTGAACGCCTAATTCCTCCAAACAAGACAAACCATAAACCTCGAAACCTTACAAAGTACGTAATATTTACGTACGACGTCACTTCTTGATAAATGGCTATGTTCTAAGATTACTCCAGTTATTCACTTTCTCCTATCCATACCTTCATACAGTTCCTATAACAACTATTGGCGGCATAATTTAACCAAAAACGACGTCATCAAAGCAGTGAGCTTGATGAACCACTACTGTTTGCTGAAAGTTTCGCTTTCGCTTCAACCAAGCTTTAAAAACTTCTACACAGATCTATTCACAGTAGGCCTGACCGCCTTCTTACATACTAAGACGCCTCTTTTTATTCATATGTATTATTTTTTTCATTTCTTTATACAGTTTTAATAAAATCCATTAGTGAGATAGCTTAACCAACAGCCTTGTCACCACAGAGTGAGCTTGATGAACAGTGGATTGCTTGCTTAAGAAATTTGATTTCACTTTAACACAGCTTTAAAATTCCACACATATTTATCAATATTAGTAGACCTGACCGCCTTCTTACGTACTAAACTCCTCTTGTTATTCATATGCCTTCTCCTCTCCATTCCTTTACACAGTTTCAATAAAACATATTAGTGATAAAACTTAACCAACAGCCTCGTCACCAAAGAGAGAGCTTGATGAACCACTACCGATTGCTTACTGAAAACGTCGATTTTAAATTTAAAGAGATTAATCAATGGAGTTAGGCCTGACCACCTTCTGACCCATTATTCAAACCGATGTTACTCGTGCTAACAGCACCGTTTCACACTTATGAAATAAAAAGTAACAAGTTGAACAACTTAACGTCACAAGGTATGTAAGTGACATTTCTGATAATGTTTCAGAAGATTAAACTGACTTGGCGATGTTGTGAGGAGAGAGGAAGGGAGACATGTACATAGAGCATACGAAGACAAAATTCTTGAGAAGCAACCCCGTGGCAGACCATCCGCGAGCCGACCAGATTTGTGAGGACATAGTAACTGACACTGAAAACAAATGCTCAGGATAGGTCGAGATTGAAAGTTATGTGGACATGCAGTGCGCAACCATTCCTAAGGTACTACACTGATGGGTCAAGGAAGTCACTTAAGACTCTCTATTATTAATCGGAAGAAATAATGCTTCTATAGGTGGTTTAATGTCAACATATTTAAGAGAAAAAGAAATAACAAAATATCCTCACTTCGATTTGTCAAGGGAAACAGAGTAAAATTCATTTCTAAAACTGGGAAATCAAGTATCAATGAAGCTATAGATGTCAACCTCTAACTGTACAGTTATACTGTAACTGACATTCTGTCCTTAATATCAATGACTTTCACGGCATCTCAAGCCAATTGTTATACCTTTTAGGATCTATAAAATGTCTTATAAAAGGTCCACCTTCGCCGACGTACAAGCCGCGCGCACTCCAGGACCGCATGGTGACGGTCAAAGACCTCAACTCCGGACGCAACAACAAGCTGCTGCTGCTGCTGGGCCTCGCGGCCCTCATCGGCGGACTCGCCTTCTTCGTGGCGACCCAGTTCTAGACGTAGGCGAGAGACACAAGGATCCATCCCATGACCAGCCGAAGCGACCAGAGCCTGCGCGATGAAGCCCTCGTCTTCTACGAGGAGGACATTCTCGCCATCCAGGCCATCCTCGACGCCTTCCTGAAGAAGAGCGGTGCGCACTGCGCGCTGCTCGTCGACAAGGACGGCCACATGATCACGAACCGTGGTCGGACCGAGAACGTCGACCTCGACACGATCAGCGCCCTCGTGGCCGGCTCGTTCGCGGCGACGAAGCAGCTCGCCCACCAGTTCGGCGAGGAGGAGTTCACCGCGCTCTTCCACCAGGGCAAGGGCCGCAACCTGCAGCTCTCGCTCGTGGCGGATCGCGCGCTCCTGACCGCGCTGTTCGGCGACGACACGACGGTGGGCATGGTGCGCCTGTACGCCACCGAGGCCGCGAAGCGCCTGACGGACATCTTCCACAAGCGTGCGGCCGAGAGCCGCAACGAGAAGGAAGGCCTCCTCGGGGACGCCACCGGTCAGTTCCTGGGCGAGTCCAGCTCCGCTCTCGACGACATCCTGGGCGACTGATCCGCACCCACCCCTTCGGGGGTGCATGGGACCCCGCTCCTGACGCATCATGAGCGGGTGGAGATCGTCCTCATCGCCCTCGGGATCGTGCTGCTGCTCACGGGACTCGTGGGCAACACAGATCTCATACCCTGGAAGCAAGCTAGAAGAGAAAGGGGTGTAATGACTCGTCATTAAACGTGTCTGTCGAAAGCCACTTCAGCGCCCTTGAGGCTTGATACGTTGAGTAAAGGTCATTTATTTCCTGGGCACTTTCTTGGGACGTAGGATAGGTAAATAAATGGTATTTACAAATGTACCCATGTTCCCCAGCCCCGCCACATTTCCCGTATCAATAATAGAGGATTATGAATAATAGAGGGAAGTGTGTAAAGTATTTTAAAAAGAGGCACTAGTAGCAGAGAAGTCACCTGAAACAAGAAATCACAGATGCAACATGGGAACACCATGTAAATGCAACAGATGTATGTATGAAGCGCTAATGTAATCAAGGAATCAATTGCATCACCCTTGTTTGCTCAAGAGAGTAAATGGTTTTAAATCACTGAGTATTTTGAATTAATAGGGTGGATTAGAAGCCGACAAAATAGACGCTTTAAAAGGTAGCACTATGTTGCAGAGATTGTAAATAGTGAATTAGAGGAAACACAAGAAAATATGCTAGCGAAGGCTTTGAGACCGCTCTGATAGGGCACAAACTGCCGTTCGGAACTCAATTGTGATGTTGTTTTTTTGCAGAGGATCTTATTCTGCTGTGCAGTGATTCATTGGGTGGAATGGAATGGAATGGCAAGCGTGTGCTGTCTGTATCATGATAACATTGTAACTGTTCATGTATTGAAATGACGCAGTCTTTAGGCAGGTTAATAAAAGTTGCATGACATCTTTTTAGTACGGATTGGCATCTTCTCAGTAGGATATTTGCATTAGGGGGGCAATCTTTAACGCTGTCTCTATCTTTATATCACACTCTTTACATAAGTAATAGTCATAATATGAAAAGAAATAACACACACGGAAAGCTCAGCTTGAGGATGTACTATATCAAGCTGTATTTCAGCTGACAGCAAGTTCAATGTTACATAGACAAAGGTTTATAGCAGGCATCGACTTGCTGCAAACATCATTTTATACTAGCTATTCCTCTACTACGACAATTACGAACAGTTTGTTGTCTACAGTAACTCTTTTCATTCTTTCTAGAACAAGTAAACAAAGTCTTTAGCATCCATCATGGCATGCGATAAACATATTTTAATTCCAACAAATGATAGAAAATGGCAATACTTTATCGGCGCCACCTGCGTCTAATTCATTGAAGGAAGATGCTTTGATGACATTAAGGTCATCAGTGTTCATCCGCACCTTGCAACTGCACCCATTAGACTGACGAGATTTGTTTAGTAGAGTGACTTATATACAGTGCCGGTTTTATGGGGTGTCGCCTGTGCCGCGGCACAGGGCCCCGAACCTAAGATGGAAATTTGGGGCCCCCCCCCCCCCCCCCCCCCCGCCCCCCCGACCACAACAACTACTCCACAACTACCCAAAAAAACAAAAAAAAAG
>JAAAKM020073195.1:4139505-4140871 GCA_010016025.2 Alatinidae sp. Z8VKAUB7J3 | reverse complement strand
CCCCCGCACAGCTTAGTGAAGACAAGAAAATATTCACCTATATTTACAAGGAATAATAAAGGTCCCCCAAATCACTTTATGGCACAGGGCCCCCTCTTGCCAAAGACCGGGACTGCTTATATATCAAATACATTGTATTGCTTTACATAACGATGGTTATTAAAGGCTTTAAAATATGGAATTACCTACCCAAAAATCCACAGATGCTGCCATATCTTGCAATAACCAAAAAGCGTTGAACTGCAATCAGATCATAATGATATACATACACAAATTAGAGACAAAGATGAACATCCTTTGGTCCTTTATTCTAACTACTCTGCAAGCCAGCGAAAATATAACACTATCATTCTTCAAGGTAAAATGTACAAAAAAGAGTTTTCCCCGATTATCTGCTGCGGCGGCGCCAAAAGATCTAGATATAATAAAAAGATAATTAAATATAAGCTGAGAGATAATAAAAAAATGTTTCTTTCATTCTATTCGATCTTCAGAGAAGGTCTCTTTTGACAATAAGAGATCGTCAGACTCAACATACGGGCCCTAGACACGGGAAATTAAACAAATCGTTTAATTACCTCAGAAAGGGAGAAGATTCTTTTCTCTCCATATTGCCGACCGATTCCGACTAATTCCGGAAATCACCATTCATACCGTGGTGTCACTCTACGCGCAGAGCAATTTATTGCAAAAATGGTCATAATGAAGAAACTTGATGGGTAGAAAACCTACGTAAGTTACCTTCCTAATTCACTCATAATGGTGTCTGAACAGGGTTCCCAGCTTAACCTTGGAAAAAAAATCCCTAACAATTCCTAACTGGAGTAATGCCATACATGACTTGTGAAACTTTTAGATTCCACTATTTGAAGCGTCATACATTGTTACAATGTAATAATCCTTAATGGGGGATCCAGCGACCCCCTTACTTTTTTTTGAGATTTTATGGGAGTAAAATTACGACAAAGGCTACTAGGGGCTTCCGACAGCTCATAGCTTGTTCCAATGATTTTCTTTTGTCAGAATGCAAAAACCAAACAAAGGCATAGATAAACATTGTCTATGCTTACGCTAGCGTTCTACATATTCTTGTTTTCCACCAGGTAAGCAAGTTAGAACTCTTTTATTTTCATGGTGTACCTTTTTAATATCAATGCGAAGGTAGATTGACGATTTCCTATGGACGCAGGGGGTACTAAAAATTTTTGATACCTTAAGGGGGGTAATATATATTCCGAAGTCGACCCTGATATATTTTACAACGGCCAGTTGCCCTAAGGTCATACATCTCATCACATTTTCAGAAACATTACAATGACTTTCAAAATAATTTTAAGGAAAAGGTACTTCTAGAAAATAGAAACAT
>JAAAKM020073195.1:4079505-4137005 GCA_010016025.2 Alatinidae sp. Z8VKAUB7J3 | reverse complement strand
TACCGGGACAAAAGAACTGCATTTGCATTGAAAATAAAGAAATGCACAATTCATCTCAAATCTCCAAAGATATGAATTTAGCACGAAATGGTTGGAAACTAATTCCCCAATCAGCACAGACTAATCACTTAAAAATCTGAAACGTTGTTCGCACCATGGTCAAAAAGTTTCGAAATCAACATGCTTAAATTTCTATGTTATATTTAACAAATATTGGGTCACATCGTTTTCTTATATCATATCACGACAAAAGAACTGCATTTGCATTGGAAATAAAGAAACACAAAATTATTTTTAAATCTCCAAAGATATGAACTTGGTAAGAAATGTAGCAGAAATAATTCCCCAATCAAGGCACGCCAATAACTTAGGTTCTGACATGCAGTTCGCACTATGATCAAAAGGTTTAAATTCAACATGTTGATCTCTTTATACAATATTTAACAAATATTGGTCACAAAAGGCATAAAAACATTGAAGCAATCACTGGATATTTCCTATTTAATATGACATGTGTCATTTTGGGAATGTCTGTAACAGTATGGGGCACACATTGTACAATGAAAAATTGAAACTTTATTTGTTCAATGTCATAAAAAATTTATAGTTTTGTCGGAGGTACTCAATAACGGGGAAAAAAACAACAAATTTCTTCCAACTTGCTCTTCGTAATATAATATTACCTTTGAAACCTGCTTACAAACTTTAAATAACTTTTATGTATGATTGAAAATTATCAACATACCTGAAGGAAATGCCAGTACCTGACCCGTCATAACCAGCAAATGTAGGTTTACTAGCTGTTGAAATCATGTGTCGTTTATGGAGGCACAGATTACTACATGTTTTCACGCAATAAATTTTAAACCACTTTCAGTTTACAAACATCCCAACCCGGGAAACCTGAGCTAAACAAAGTCCAATAACAAAGATAGAATCTAATGCTATGAAGAGTATTTTTCTTTTAATCGCTCGGCGATGAAAGTAGGCCTAAACCGGTCGGACTTTCGATGACAGGTTGCTTTTAAAATATTTGAACGATGGTCGAGTCCATCAAGAACATCGATGGCAACTATCAAATAGAGAAAGTCAAAATTTCTAGGGTATGTGATGAAGAGGAATAGCACAAATTTGGCAGTGACAAAATAGCAGGGGGAAAAACAAGGGGACACCAGGGAGCGGCATACACGGTTTTTTTTGTAAGCAACTCCATTTTCGTGGTCAGGCCTGGATTTACTTGAGTAGTTGCTTAGATATCACTACAGGTTATCGTCGAATTTCGTTGTGCTGTCAGTTGACGAAATGCGATGTCGAGGATGCGATAATTTATGACGATTTTGAAGGAGAAGAAGATGGGAGAGATGCAGAGCTTGTTGTAAACGATGAAATACTAAATGATGGTTGGATCTTTGATCTCTTTGCTTGACACATTGTCAACAGTGTGATGGTATGGCACGTTTTGTGATTTGCTTTTCACGCGTTTTAAAAATTGTTCCTTCTGAAGTTGAAGCCTCGAGTAGCTTAGCTTGATGCTTAGATTTTGGACAAAATCGAGGCCCCACACCTTAGCAACCGAGTTGCTTGTAAAGAAAACAACGTAGGTAGTAGGTTGACTTCGATAGTGACACTTACAGTGATAGAATTACCTTTGGTGGACATGCGAAAGTGATAGAACTATGTTATATGGAGAGAAACTGTTCGTTTTCTTTTTAGATTCTATCGCTTTCTTAATGCGATAGGACCATTCGCTATTTGGTGTACAGGAGGGGTAAGAGAGGGTATGTCAGGGAGAGTGTGCGAGAAGGTGTGTGAGAGAGTAAGACAGGGTGTGTGAAAGGTGTGCAACAGAGCAAGACAGGGTCCTTGGCCGCTGCTAATTACGTCCTGTGGCTAAGTCAATAATCTCTTTCATCGTCAAATCGTCAATGTTGCCTAAAGATCTGGAATAATAAAGAAGCACAAGCAGAAGTAAAACCATCGTTTTTTCAGATGATGCAAATGCAAAATCTAGTAGCAATAGCGTTTTGCAAGAATCGTTACGATATTTTCGAGTCTAAATTGAATTCTAGTGTTTACATTTTTTAGATTTGTAGAGAAAGCAAAAGAAGGAAAACCAAGAGGAGCCAAAAATGCTACAAATATCGAAGATAAACAAAGAAATGAAGCCGTAAAATAATGCGGAGAAAAAAAAATTTGCTCAACTCAAGATGGATGCATCGAAAAAGGGGTGGATTGACGGATGGATGCATGCATGGATGTGTGAATGCCTCAGTGGGTAGATGGACGGATGCATGCATACATAGGTGGTTAGATGCACGGGTGATTGCATATCACTCACCGAAAGATACTGTAATAAAAAGGAAAACATTTCAAAAAGAGATTTATTTCTAACTAAAGTAATACCTTTTTAAAGTAACCAGAGAGGGTCCTGAATGCGCTTTTCTGTCGCATTTGAACAATCTTGGAATGCAAGTCAGTTGTTTTCGCTGTGGATGCGCGACTACTACTCACGATTCGCTCCGCTTTTCTCTTCCTTTTAATACTTCTTGAGCGGAAGATTTTCCAGGCAATAAAACATTTACAAAGAAGACGTTGGTAATACATTTGTGTTGCCCTGTAATAAGACATAAATATTTGATATCGGAAAAGTGGTACATCATTACAAATACATTGCATCAAAATGGTAGAATGTGACGTAAAAGGCAACAGTTTAAAGGGGATGACCTGCTCCTCTACTTTCCTCTTCCTTTAACGGTAGCGGTCTGATTTATCGGCATCATTACACTTAGAAAGCCTAGACTAGCACTTAAGTCATTTAACGCTCGTAGTACTAACCAAAGCAAAGACAAAATGACTGCAACCCCTGGATTAAGGAGAAGGTAGTTGTACCTGCACAAACCTAAATACTTCCGCAGCAGTAGTAGACGTCAAACCCATTTCGTTGTGAACGGAGAAAACATACAGAGCACAAATATGTTGAGGGGATAAAACCCACGAGGACATCAACAAAAAATGCAACTTTGCTGCTTCATTTTTGTGTCCTACAGCTTCTACATATCGAGAAGGCAAAATAAGATGATAATGTTACCTCGTTGAGCGAATACGTAAAACATAGAATGCCTTACAATTCCTTGCAATAAAAAACCGTATGTTATAGAGATGGGGATGCATTAAAAGTTCATAGAAGTAAAATACTGAGCGGTAAAGAAATTTAGTATTTTTTTCTAAAACAATTACACATTCTGTGAGAAACATTGTTACAAAACTTTCTAATTTCGTAGTTTCCAGTCCGTGATGTCACAGAAAACACACCCGTCACTTTCGATATGTTACATCTTGGTCTCGTAAATGTTTATCATGTGTAAGGTAAACTGACTACACCCGTACAACCCCTTATTTGTTAGCCACCACAATTTTAGTAATATGTGTCACGGTAGCAGGCAATCTCGGTTCTTCAGCAAGAGGTGTCTCAACACGCCCGTAAGCCCTTGACATTAACTACCTTGATAGCATTTAGAGTTTAAGTAAGTCGAAAAAAGTTTACCATTGTGCAATTATTATCCAAATTTGACTTTTAACCTTTTAAACCGGCTCGACTGTGAGGCTACTGTATATTAAGTTATCAAATTTGTTGTAGCCTTCACCTGAGAGCCATAACATACATTTGCAACAATACGAGGCATTGCAGGAGAACTGGATATGACATGCAGATAACAAACGACTTCTCAATCTCGTTTAAAAGTTATTATTAAGTAGTGATCATTACGTTTACATCTCAACAAGTACGACAGACTAAGAAAGAAACAAACACCAGCAAACATTGACACCTTTAAGATACACATGCTCATATTCTTTCATTAAAAGAAGAAGAAGAAGAAGAAGAAGAAGAAGAAGAAGAAGAAGAAGAAGAAGAAGAAGAAGAAGAAGAAGAAGGAGGAGAAGAAGAAGAAGAAGTCCATTACAAATGTTCAACTAGAAATGCGGCGTTTTAAAGAGGGTGGTGTTTATGAGGGGAAGGAAATTAAACAGAGCCTGGACAATCTGGACCTTTGAGTTGCTTCATTGTAATAGATCTTAAAATTTACAAATAATACAAATTGTCAGCGCCTTCATAATATAAAAACCATCAAGGGTCCCTCGAAACGCTTTGAAGTTGGCAGATTGAACTGTACTACAAATTTACTCACCTCCACGTTGAACAGCACGTAGAATATGAAGATAAAGACCCCCTAAAATGGACAGAAGAAGATAACTCAGTTTGGGAACAAAAAAACCCAAGGAGTATGGCTGAAAACCAAGTAAATGGGGTCCAGTACTACAAAAAGTAACGAAAAAGGAATTGCCTGACGAAGAGGGGAAAATCAGGGGGCAAATGGAAAACTTTATGGGAAAAATGGACAGGAATATAAAACTAGAAAGATGAAGAGAAAAAATGGGGCGGATAAGGAAAACAGAAACAGACACGGCAGAAGAGGCAAGTGAAAAGAAACAAGAGGACAGGGAAAGAAAAAAATGTAAAGCTGGCAGCAGAAGTTGGAAAAGAAAAAGAAGGTAATTAAGAAGGAAAAGAAAAAGACGAAGATGAGGAGGAGGACTTTAAGGACGATACCGGTACTGGGGTTGATGATGATGATGATGATGATGATGACGATGATAATAATGATGGTGGTAATGGTTATGATGTTAATCGTGATGATGATGATGATGATGATGATAATGATGATGGCGATAATGATGATGTTAATCGTGATGATGATGATGATGATAATGATTACAATGTGTGATGATGATGATAATGATTATAATGTTAATCGTGATGACGATGATGATGATGATGATGATGCTGAAGAGGATACATAGACAAGGAACGAGGCAAAGTCAACAAAGCAGAAGCACAACGAAAAATAACTCCTCAAGCAAGAAATTTTACTTAAGAAATCAAGAATTATTTACCTGTAATGAGTTAAATATTGTAAATAAATATTGAAACGCAATCATCTCTCCGTTTAACGAAAAGATTCCAAATATCCACGTGAATCCGAGGATAGGCATCAGAATGAGGCAACATCTTGCGGCAGTCCTATTGGGATGTGATATGGAGAATATTTGAACAGTTAGTAGGAACAGTAAAACATTTATACTAGGAACACAACTAAATGGTAGTATGGAAAAGATAATGAAAAAGATATTAGAGGAAATGAAAGTATGTCTTCTTCTTTAAGTACCGGACCTGATACAGGCATTGGCGATCATACGTCTCCACACTAATCTATCATAAAAGGTATGTTCACAGCAGCTGAAGTTGCTATTGGTTGCCCATGCGTTAAGGGACTGCAGATATGTTATTCTTTGTCTTTCCCATGCTCTTTTACCTTCGATTTTTCCTAACAAAGATAACCATTCCAATGGATGATGCCTCACAATGTGACCAACGCATTGCATCTGCCTTTTTCTGATTGTTTTAATTAGCGTCCTCTTTGAGTTTGCGGTTAACGTTGAAAGCAACCCTTTGAAGACGTCCTTGGTAGCCCCATCAGAGGTTAATCTTTGAAAGCAACCCTTTGAAGACGTTCCTGCCAGCCTTATCACAATTTAACGTTGGAAGGAATCCTTTGAAGACGTCCCTGCTAGCCCCATCAGAGATTAACGTTTGAAAGCAACCCTTTGAAGACGTCCTTGCTAGCCCCATCAGAGGTTAACGTTTGAAAGCAACCCTTTGAAGACGTCCCTGCTAGCCCCATCAGAGATTAACGTTTGAAAGCAACCCTTTGAAGACGTCCCTGCTGGCCCCATCAGAGATTAACGTTTGAAAGCAACCCTTTGAAGACGTCCCTGCTAGCCCCATCAGAGATTAACGTTTGAAAATGACAAACAGAGACATGTGGAAAACCTACATTCTGGATTCGGGTGCGCCCGACTGATGATGATGATGATGATGATGATGATGATGCGTTAATTAACTTCGTGCTTACAAATCATTACCTTCGTAATTCATCATGTTCCAAACTCATGATATTCAAAATTTGCAGACTTCGTACTGGCAGTTATTATGTTGTACATACATATCAATATGTAGTGACCTGGTAACTAGTTCCTGTATGCTTATAATGATCATGTGACTCCTTGTGTATATGAATGTGATATTGTCGTAATAAATGATTCTATGCCAGTGTAAGTACTTGCTGCATTGCCACGATATTGGCTACGAAAATGGATACATTACTACACAATACTGGTGTGTATAAATTATCTTTTTACTAATCTAAGCTATTTAATTTTTATAATATCAGCTCAACAAGCTAGGGGCTGTACTAACACTTTCTTATTGTTACAAAGCCTTTGACTTCATTACTAATAGTCTTCACGAAGCTTCTTGTATGTGGTATGGCGACTTATAATCAATGTCATTGCAATATTATATTTCAAAGCTATGGTGCAAGTAATAACAGAAGACGGACAAATACACTTCTTTAAACTGTATCAAGGTGTCCTTCAGGGCAACACACTTGCTTGATATTTGGTCGTCGTACTACAGAACTACGTGCTAAAATCAGCCGACGAAAGCTAGTTTGGCTCACAGAGGAGAAGCACGAGTTACCTAGCAATCTATCTAGCTTACAAAGACTATTCTGATGATATATTTTACAACTTGCTATTACTGTCGAGGATTTCTAAGCGCACACATTGCTGGCTGTTACCTCTACAAACCAAAGTAGGGCTTCAAACCAACGAGTCCGAAACCAAATTTATGTAATGACACAGTAAAAAACGCATGACTAGTAGCAAACCAACAACCTCTTCATAAAGTAGATGACTTTAGACATTAAGGACCACTGATAGACAACTCATCGAAAGACGTTAAGGTAAGGAAAACAATGGCATGGACAGCAGTGCATAAACTTGGCATCATCTGGATATCTGCACTATCATGCAAACAATAACTTTAGTTCTTTCGTGATACAGTTAAAAGAACAGGACTTTACGGATCTGAAACATGGATCCTAAAAATCATTAGAGCACGAAGTCAACGATTGATACAATGGTACATTTTGGCGTCTCCAAACAGAAATTGTAAGTTATACATAATTACCAAAGAAGTATATGAAATCCTTCTTAAAAATTACAGATCCTACCAACGCAAAGACTACTTCCTCCGTAGTGCAATACCTAATGTGCTAAATGTTTAATGGAGACCACGCCATGGTTATCAAGGAGCCGGCCGGTCAGCGCTGGACTATTCTTATAAAGAAAGACACAGGTCTTTCATTATCTGACCTCTAGATTACTATAAGCAACGGAGACTCTGGTGTGCCCGATTGACAATGCTTTAGTATTGTTACCCACGGAGCATAGTAAGACGCGGTACATTATTTGCATAAATGTGAACAACTGCCTTAAAGCTAGGCAAAAATCCCAACAGAATAACAGGTATGATTCCCTAAAATTATTGGGGGTGGTGGTGGGAAGGGGTACAGCCCTTTTAGCCTCCCTTTCTTTGTAACCCATGTGTATTCAAAATAATCATAATGACGTTTAAGATACTGTTCTGCAACAAGACCTGGACTATAAACTTCTGTAATACAAACTACTGTTTTGACTGTAGGAAGTAAAGCATGTTCTTATCAAATCCCCAGAACTTGGTAGTTTTAGCTGCAACATCATGAACCCCTGTTTCGTATCTAAAGATGAGAAGCAATGCTCACATACTGTAAAACATCGATTGTTGACGTGGGTGCTAGGTGAAATTCCAGGAACTCCTTGCCTCGACTTCCTGTCCCATATACCCTTTGAAAACTTTCATTTTCTCTTTACCGTATCAAACTTAATATTGGAAATTTCTGTTCTGATTTTTATCTTAAGATTTGCAGATTCTCTCCATTATCCGTGAGAGGTAGCCACGCTGGGCGGTTGAGCGTGCTTTCTTTTCTGCTCGGTAGCCTAGATTGAGAGACGTTGTCCTTGGACGCCCCAGCTGGCCTTTATTTATAAGTTAGCCTTTTGTAGCTTTTATGTTCATTTAGGTTAGTTGGAAAATCGGGTCCACTGCTAATCAAGGGTCTTTGATTGAGAGAGTGCAACTTCTGATGTTTCATTAACAATCCTTTAAAAGACACACCTACCACCACCACCCATTTCTCTGTTTTTATCGGATTTGGAGGAACTGAAGTTACTGTTAAAGTTACTGTGGTATCCTTTCTGATCATTCCGACATTGGCAAGGGTGATGTATCTGATCTATGACAATATCACAGCTATGAACGCAATGCAAACGTCATAAATGTCCAGTCACTGATATGACAGTGCCACTAGACATGCTCTTCTTTTATTTCCTTATCGGCTTAATTCAGTCCGAATAATTTCCATAAATACATATGAAAAGCATTTCCAATCACCATTTTACTGTGGTATTTAGCTAAGTATTTAAAGGATCTAGAGGCCAATCATTTAAGCAAGTAAAAAATATTACAAGTTACAAGAAGTATTGGCGGTGAATATGCGATTCCACCTTATATGGAGAGAGTGACGGTTAACGTAGAAAATGATAGTGAATAAAACCTAAAATTAATTCCACATGGCAATATTTGTGGTCGCAACTTTTTTCACTTTGTGCGAAATAGCTGTAATAAGAAAGATGTGGATTAGCTCTGTTCGTCCTGTTGAAGAAATACGGGTAGCGATGGGCTCTCAACATTACTCTTTCAGCTCCCTGTTTAGGACCGCAAGCGAGATTTTTTAATGATTGTACGCTGTCCAGTGCTGGCTGACGTCTTCAGCAACCAGTCTTTTCGTATCTCTATTTTTAATTAGTGATTAGTAAAATCTTGTTTTGGGTTCACCCAATAGATAGGACAAGCGTCAGCCATGATATTCTAGTAGTGTCCTACAATGGTCTTATGTCCAAGACCAGACCATTGCAACTGTTTATCGACCCTTTGAATAATAATTATGGAGGCATACCCAATTGTAATTTGGGCCTAACCATGCGCTTGCTGATTTAACTTACAGCAAAAGTGTAAATGCTGCCACGGTAAACTAATTCAGGGGTTGGACCCCTGCTCAAATAATCGTGGGTTCAATCCCGTTCGTAGCCCATGGAATTGTACCCTTAGGAATGCACTTTACTCCAAACATCCCCTGGACTCTTGATACGATCCAAGTTAAGTCCACTGCTGGTATAGTAATTTATGTAAGGCTTATGTAACTAAAATGGTGGTTAAGTTAAGGTTTAGATGTGTAACCAGATTATAAAACAATGTTGTTATGTTTACGTAAATATATGCATAATACGCGTCTACATTCAGCTTGGATTCCCTGGTCTGATTTGTAAGCTTTTTGCTTCTGTAAGCCATGTCTCTTTCTCTAGTTCAATTTCCTTCAGAAAAGCTTCTGCTGTCTGAGCAGAGTTCATGTTGCTCTTCCTCATGTCTCGTCCATATCCATTTCTTCCCGTGATTAACAGTTGTATCTTGCATGATCTTGTGTGCTGAATGTTGCACGCAATAAATAGATAAATGTTTAACGTCATACTAGGTAGATGATCTGATTGGTTAATCGAACAATAGCAAACGTAAACGTAACCTATTATGTGTTCACAAATGAAACAAGACACACGATTTGTAGACTGTGCAAGGAACTCCAAGAATTCTTAAGTTTCAGTTCAAAATGGTTAGAATATATGAGCTCCTGATAAGTTAAATAAATATCTGAACCAAGAAAACTCTATTTTCGGGTCGAATTCGTCTCTTTGGGTTTTTTGTTCGATAAAGACGTTTGATACCAATTGAGGCAGGGGGGAGGTACTTTTGATCGATACCTTACCAAGAGGGGTCGTGGGTGTCGGAGAGGAAAAATAACGATTTGACAAAAATACTACATGTAGATAAAGGTCGGAATATTACAACTTTCTGCAAATTGAGGTGCCTTTTCTTTTAGCATTGGACCAAGAACATGTCAATTAGTAATGAATATAACTCAAAATCTAACTGGTACTCAAATCTATCCAGTACAGTATAAAACGTACTCTATCGACGTGTATCTGGTACTACAATATACCGAATCGTGTAACAAAAACGCCTTTCTGGTATCAAACACTATATCGCACCGTATAACTGGGGGTAATCTACTCGGCCTTTATAATATCTACTTTACCTGTGCATACGCTATCGCAAGTGAACGGCAGTAATACACTTGGCTGTCATTTTTTGCTGTAAACAGATCCTGAAAAAAATGGACAACGTACAAAGTTTACGGATGAATCGATGTGTGTATGTTTTACGTACAATTGAATTCCTTTGTGAAAGTCACTGCTAGTTAGTGTAGGATCTGGTAAGTTCCACTACGCTACCTAAACCCTGCAGCCTTTACTTCTATAAAACACGGCAATCCAATGAAAAAATAAAAGAAGAAGAGGGAGACGGAGAATCTCAGTTCAGTAGGTGTTGTACTCGCTTATCTCCTTCTAATACAACCGCACACCTTCTACCGTATAACCAAGGAACTTTATATTTTTGCCACTTTCTCTACACATGAGCAATAAAATTTACAAAAATATCTCGCCCAAATAATATCGCCCAATTCATAAGTGTAAGGTCCAAAGCAGATCAGCTTTGTACAATGGTTTTTGGTAGGATTAGTGAAACTTTTAAAATATGCTTTGTGTTGGTACGTAATAACAATGTCTCATTCTCTTACATAGTAGATACGTCACGCTTCCAATAAATGCAAACGGACTATTAAATATCTATGTAATAGCGAAGTTAAGCACTTCAACAAAACTGTTTATCCTTTTGAAAAAATAGTAAAGTCTGGAAAGAACAAAAAAAGAAAATTTGAATGTTCATCATCTTACACAACTACGTCAGCAAATGGACGAGTTGATTATGTTCTTTCTACCGGAAGGTTTGCAACAACTGACGAAGAATCTCAGAGGATCGAGTTACTGGCTGATAAAGTACACTCGGCTCCAACAACTGGAACACCGTAGCCGGCTGTCGCTGCCGTCTTGTAAGCAGAGGGCCATGAGATTCAGGTGGTTGAACCCCCGGCGTGCTGTGATACTCTCGAGCAAGATATGAACCCTGTTGTGCTTCACCGTATCAAAACCCAAATTTGGGACGTGGCTATGATGGTAAAAACAAGTAAGCGCGACGTGTGGCGGTTATGTGCTCACATTCTCTAGAAAGTGGATTAGAAGAAAACAACTAATACCAGGCTTGAGCTGCAGGGTAAATATCGCCTCCAAAACACCCCTAAATGTGCCTAGCACAAATGCAGTGGACCTCACTTTATCTAAAACTAGCAGGAATACCCGGCGTTTCCCTGGTTCTCATTGAGTAAGGGAACATTTGCAGGAAGTTGTTGGTGATCATGCAGCAGCTTAATTTTACTAAGAACTGAATTCGTTTCAAGCCACATGGAATTGGGATGAGATAGCCCCTGAAGCATAAGGGTTTGGCCCAGATTGATAATGGGACCCAACTAACGCCTCATTTCGAGGGTGCTAAAAGTTTTTGTTTTCACACACTGGCCTCAAATTCGGCCTCATTTCGCATAAAAAAAAGTTGCAAACTTTCTGATACCCCCATTTTTATCCCAAAGGGATAGGAGTACCGATCGGCCTAAAACCAGCCAATGGGTTCCAACATCAAGTCAATAAAGTTTGGTTGGATTTAATGAAGCAATCTAGGAGGATAAGATCAACATACATTCATACCCTGCGGGCCATCCCGAGGGGGATGGGGGGTACCGAAGTTGTTAGTGGTACAGAATTTGAAAATACTCCGAAAAAGGACTCTCATAATGTTAGTGAAGCTTTTCGCCGATTCTCTTCAGACTAAATACATCGGTACATAATACATCGTTACAACTAACGTCACCCCTTTTCAATAGCAGGAAACTGAAAACGTTGAAGCTGAAAAGGAAGTGAGAAACTTTGATGAATAAGAGAGAGAGTTCGAATCTTACACGAACAACAACGATCTCACGACAATACCTAAAGAAAAACAACGTGTAGACAATGATGAAGTATGCAGTATGTTAACGTCACCCCTTTTCAATAGCAGGAAACTGAAAACGTTGAAGCTGAAAAGGAAGTGAGAAACTTTGATGAATAAGAGAAACAGTTCGAAATTTTGGATTCTGCATATATTGACGATACATGCCAATTTGAAGACTGAAGTTCAAAGGATAACTTCCTGACTCTTGGGATTCCAAACTCAATTTTAACCATAGTTGGCTCTCGACAATCTAGAAAGATTATGTGCGTAACCAGTTCACTTAGAGCTGATCTTTTCAGTATGATAAAGGAATGAAAGCTTCTCTACTCTCACCTCCCAAATAGATGACGACGTGGGAATAAGAGGGGAGGTTGGCATATCATGTAAAAATGAATAAGCAGAGAGTGCGGAATAAGTAGGGAGGATGGCAAATTAAAACTGTGCCTACTTTTTCAGACAATCAGCCACGCGCGGGGCTTGATTGTTTCGTTTTTACTGTACCTACTTTTTTTAGTTTACTAGTCACGCGCGGTGAATTGAAGTCAGACAGAAATTGCCGGTATTGTTTGATCTGTGATCATGGGTTCTGACAGTAATGTATAGGTCGAATGAGAGGTATTGCGTCGTATTTTTCACAAATCCTTGCTAGAGAAAATTTTCTAAGCAATTTGTGAACTTTTTTAGCGTCAAAGTGCCACAGATTTAATAGTAGGGGACGTTGGAATTAAGAGGGAGGTTGGCAAGAATTCTCAAATTCAATAACTGGGGAGCATTTTATAAGCTTGGGGAGGCGGGCAAAATTCTGCAAATTGTATACACGGATAGCCCCGTCTATTCTGGTGACGAGAGTAAGCTGACCGCTCTCTTCTGAAATCTTAAAATAATGAGCCTAGAAAGCGAGACATTGCCATTTACTCTGGCGATATAAAAATCTAAAAAAATCTAAGACATAAGATATCGATCAGCTATGAATTTAGAATCGCGAGCGAAAGTCCTTAACATAGCATCCTAGGAATCGTGTGATAGAGTACATGAAATATTCTTGATACTACGTCAAGAGGCATCAACATACAAACGCGTATAATAAAGAAATTACAGTAAAACGCACCGAATTTAATTTGCCCTCGTATCCTAAATGAGGCCCATGATATTTAAGTGTAACTTAACTATTCCTGATCAATGTGCAGAGAACAACAACAACAACAACAACGATCTCACGACAATACCTGAAGACACAAAGACGTAGCCTGCGTGTAGACTATCCTAGCTGAAGATAGTCTGCACGCAGGCTAACAAAGACGGCGATAAAAACAAAAAGGGAATCCGCCGGGAAATACACTTGAATCAGCGAAAAATAGCTGGAGCACGACGCAAAGCCTCAAAACCTAGCGACAGCTAAAAGAATGACGTAGAAGTAGCCGTGGCAACGCTACACATAAAAAGACTAATATATAGATTTATTGATCATTTTCAATGACATCTGGTAAAAATAAGTAACAACTTTCATCATTTCGTGAGTTAACCCTGCTAACTTTGCAAAGTAATGTAGTCAAAGCGCAAAGAAACAAGTAGTAAAAAATATCCTCCAAACATCAAAAATATAACTCTTAATTCACTGTTGATATAAAATTCATCTACAGATGTGATTTTCTTATAATTAGTTTGCATATATTGTTATATAAGGTTCTCTAGCAAACTTCACCTTATTGCACAACATGTTTTTTCCTTTTTTGCGAAATTTCAACAAATTTTGCAATTGTCACTTATCAAATTTGAGAATACGAAATCGTCGGTGCAAATTCAGGAAAGAAAATCTAAGCTTAAAGATATAATAATCATGTTTTTCAAAGAAAAGTAACAAAACGGAAATGTACGGATTTTGATTTCGTCAAGGTACTGTGCAATGCTTCAATAATCACCCACAGACGATCGATACTGTTATCAATTTAGGCCTTCATCAGTATTACTGCCAAGATTATTGTAAGCCTATATTGTCTTATTCCTTCCTACTTTTGGCTTCAGATTGCTTGTACCCATTGGGAATGGAACAAAATGTCATTCCTGCTGCCAGCATTACATCTGGAAAGCCTCCGCCGAACATTCGACCCTTGTCTGACGCCAGATTAAATAGCAAAACGGCCTGGTGTGCTGGAAGGTGGCCGACTAGTGATTGGTGGATATCTATTGATCTTGGAACAACAATGGTTGTGAAAGCTATTGCCATACAAGGTGATGCTGCATGGGGAAATAATTTTTGGAGAAGTTTTTATGTAGATTATAGCTTTGATGGAGTAAAATGGATGCAATTGCAGAGAGAAGCATCAGGAGCAAGAAAGGTATGTCAAAGTACTTTACTGAAATAGTTTATTCAACTTTGATCCCATTCTGCTCGGATTTTTATATTATACCATTTGCTGCAGAGAACGTTTGGAGCCCCTGTACGTGACTACGCAACTTTAAGACTGAATAGTTTTTGCAAAGCTATAGGTTACTAAGTGAGGGTTTGAGGATTTATGTGTACTATTTATGTGTATTTATCAGAAAATATGGAAATCTAGTCAACATTCATGTAAGGTTTGCCATACAATTAAATTAAGCACTATCCTTAACGTAGCCCTATTAGTGTAGGGTAAAAGCTAATCTCACATTCCTGTAGGAGAGGGAGATGTCCCCCTCCCCTCTGTTTAGGAAGCTGCCACGCGATAGATTTTAAATCAATGTCCAATATTTAATAATAAAAGACGTTAAAATTAGTAAAGCTAAAATATAATGCTTTTTAGGGGGTCGAAAGCATTTCATTCAAACTGAAGGATGCTTTATTACAGCTTTATGCTTTATTACAGGGTAGTATTATAAACTAGTTAAATATCAATGGAAACCACTAAACTGCCATAACGTTCGTATAGATACTAACTGTAACGCAAAAAATTACGACATCACACTCTTCTTGTCAGCTTCTTTCTAGTGATGTATAACACAGGAGCCAAAAGAAAATTGAATAAAAAATTTAAGCTTTTGAGTGGCTCTAATTACCATGACGTCATAATAAAGTCATGTGATCAATATCTTGCATAATTCATTAACTCAAAGTTAAGCCGATAAAATAATTTTTTGACACATTTGTAATCAGATGTTTTTTCTAAATTATCAGTTTTAATTTAAAAGTGGAAAAAGTTAAAGAGTAGGGGAAGTTTCCCCTCTGCCATACACGAAGAGGGACAGGATATAAAATATTAATTGCTTGTGCAAAACAGTTAATAAGAAAGCAATTGTAGTACTGTTTTGTACTTTATTCAAATACCTTTATTTTAAATAGGTAATTTATCCTTTAAAACATGAGAGCCGCATATTTACTTATTTTCTGACTACACTATCATTGTTGCTCGGTTCTGAGTTATTTATTTTAATAAGCATTTTATCTATCAGAATAAAACTACTATTTGATGGAAGACATAATGAAAGTAAAATTCAGAGAATCTAAACTTTCACATATATTTATGTAGGGAGTGGAAAGTAAAGATATTGAATGGAGAGGATCTCCAAAACCCCGACATCTAGGAAAAAAGTAGAGTTCAGTTTTAAATGATATTTTATATCGAATATAATACTTAAGATTTCATGCATACATTATTCTATAAATTAGCTATCATAAAAGTAAGAAAGTTTAAGGGCAAAATTTAAGCTCTAAATTTTTGTTTAGAGCCAAAGGATACGAGGGAGGTAACGGCGTTTCTTCAGCTGCCTTTTTGGATTTTCTTCTTTTCCATTTTTATGATTATAAGATAGCTTTAATTTTATCATCATCATCATCATCATCATCATCATCATCATCATCATCATCATCATCATCATCATCACCATCATCATCACCATCGTTCAGTTATATATGATGCAAGGCTTATTCTTGTAAGACGTGCCTTGTGACTCATGACTCGTGGCCCAATGATTGGACAGTTGTCTTTCTCATCACACAAACTGACAATACATGACACTGATGGACGCTTCTCTCACGATTATAATCTTTTGTATAAAGATACTTCTGACTAAAGATACGTAAAAGAAAAATGGAACCATTTACTTATATATTTATTCTTGTGACTCGTACCTTGTGACTCATGACTCGTGGCTCAATGATTGGACAGTTGTCTTTCTCATCACACACACTGACAGAATTAATGACACATTTCAAACATTGGAACCATAAATGAAGGTTTACGAGATTCCTTGAGAGTGCTTTACCCTTTATTTTCCTAACTCAATGCTTTACTTTGAAAAACATCGGTATGGCCATAACCTCCCTGGTCACTCTTCCCCACGGCCACTGGAATGTTGACAAATAAGGAAATGAAAACGCATTGAATTTACTTAAAATGAAAGTGGCTTCTTGAAGTTAAAGTGAATCGGAAATTCTACATTTCTACTCAACGTAAGGCATCAACAAGATTATATTTCCGAAGGTTTAGTGTTTAATAAATTCAGACAAATTCTGTCTTGGCTTTCACAGTCGCCGATGATTGCTAACAGGTGCAATTCAACTCTTGTCATCTATCTGTGTTAGTTTACTATTAGATCATTCTACAGTTTCATTAAGTGACACAATAATGTATTATTGGTTTGCCAGTGAGAAGCTAAAACGTGAATGGGCGGCTAAATTTGCTAATTTAAGGAATCTAAAAGTACGTGTCAAGTCTATTGTACTGACAGTGATCCCCTTAAAGTTAGAACTCCATCATCGGCGTCAAGCTGGATTAGATCGCAAGGATGATACTGATGGTAGGTTTGACGGCCAATGTAGAGAAACTTACCCATCCCGTCAGAGGGATTATATGGTTACATGTTTCATGAATAGAGGTTAGGACAGATCGTAAGGTTGCGGAAAAGGTCTTAGCAAAACAGAATCAACTTGGGACAACAGCAGTTTACACGAGCAAACGAGAGCAAACGAGAGCGCCTTCGGGGCCGTAAACATATCGATTTTTCCCCCAACAACGTCGTTTGGACGTTCAGGGGGAGGGGGTTTTCTCAAGACGCTTTCGATATTTAGGCCCTGGACGTTTTGTGGTTGTAGGAGGGCTAAAAGAAACGACGTTGTTGGGGGTAAATCGATATGTTTTTGGTCCCTTAGTAAATAAAATATTCAAATTGTTTCGAAATACCGACATCAAAATCTTTTTTTGTGTCAAAGAGCTTTTTGTGGTGAAAAACAAAATGCACGAAATAGCAAAAACATTATGTACTTTAAAGCTTTTTTCGTCTTACACTCCTCAGAGTACTAACGTCAGAATGAGCGAAATGAATAGCGTGTAAGAGTATGCCCAACTGTATTTTTGAAGGAACCAATCAGAAATTGGACTGCCTGAACGGCTTGTGTTTTTTGGACTAATCAGCGTCCACTACAACAAGATTGATTGAATAAGCCTAGTGAGAAAACGAATTCTTTTTTTCTGCAAAGTAAAGTTTTTCCGTGCAATAATTTTCTATCAATAAATACATAGACAAATAGACAAGTATCCTGTCTTCCGAATGCGTGCTAAGTTAGTCTATAAATACCATCGTAATTGAAGGAACTTCGTGGGACATAAAACCCAAAGTAACTGGGGTAGTTTTACTATCTACTATTGTTGATTAATGCTAGGCTAAACCTTGCTGCTTTGAGCATTCTTGCAACGGTACTATTGGCAGCCCACTAATTGATATACACGTATGTATATAAACACACACTAATAAATATCTGGCACTGATGAATGCTGCGCTTAAACTACTCTCGAGTGCCAAATAATCGTACACCCCCCTCCCCCGCTTATTAATTTTTTGAAATTTATAACCCCCCGCTCCTTATCAGGACCCCCCGTTAAGTAATTTCAAGGAATTTTCTGTTGTGATTCTTTTCAATTTATTAGAGATCAAGATCTAGTGATACAGAAAGCTAACCGCGACTTGTGTCACTTGTTATTTCTTATTGTGCCCGACCGCTGTCACCCTTACATATGCATGTATTGGCATCATGCAATCTATTGATACTGATGTAATCTGTAAACGTTAAACCCATCTGAACCAATCTGAACCCTTCTGAACTTATTGTAACCAACCTTCACCCAACTGAACCCAGCAGACAACAAAACTGTAAATGCAGCTGCCTCATCCTCAGAACAATAGACTTTGTTACCAGCATTCTAGAAAGAAGCAATTATGATGAGCCATGGAATATAAAGGCTAGAAGACCTGTAGATCTGAGCTCTTTTGACAGATTTTATTGTTATCTTTTAAGTAAAATGCGCAAAATAATGATATGAAGCTCTGACTAATGCATATTGATTGATCATGTCATGATAGCTCTTTGCCCCCTCTTTTGTGATATTCACGGTTGAGGTGTGAACAAGATTTTTTCATCAAATGTTAAGTTAAACTACCTGTTGCAGCAATTCCATCCATTGGCAATGAGGCAAGATATGTTATTGCCTTAACAGCATGATTGTTGCCTTAACAGGGCATTAGATTTTGAAATTTTGGGAATTCCTCCATTTTGCCTCACATTTTGTTGGATTTCCAGGTATTTCTAACAATTTTTCTCACAATAATTTCCTTAGATTTCCAAGATTTCTATATATTTAAAACAATTCCTATGCATTTATTTCAATTTGTACTCCTTACCGTTTCATGTAATTTTTGGCTATTCTTGAGCCTTTTAAAGGTTCCATGAAAACACCTCTCTGAGAAGTTCAGTTTTTTAGGAAGATATGAGATCTTAAAGTTCAAAACAGTAGAAGTAACTAGCCAATTATGAATGGAAAGTAAATGACTCAAAGTTTGGCAAGCAAGATAGTGGGAGTATGCAGGTAAGAAATGTACTGGTATAGTTAAGGTACTTCCTCTATCAACTTTCAGAACAACTTCGAACATGCTTACTTTCAAAAATAACCTATGTTTCCAAGATGGTATGACACAGTAGTTAATCTATTTTTTAACAATAGCTTATGATTATTCAAAAAGGCACATTTTTATATAATATTGAAGTGATGAGTATTTTGATAACCCTTCGCATTTAAAGTGTACCTCCAGTGGTCAGAAATTTTTCGATATTTTGTTTGATTTCTCTTGAGAAATCGAACTGCTATTTTGGTTTCACACCTGTAAGCCAATATACATGATTCTTGACATCATAAGGTACAAAATCTACGTCATAAGGGACTAAGAAGCTGAATATTGTTGTTACTATTGCCCATGATATTCACGAAAGAACAGTGTGATTGTGTGTAGCAAGAAAAAATAAAATGGCAAATGAAGCAACTACTGGCTTTGTTTACAAAGTGAGATAGAAGGTTGGAGGGGCTATTCTTGAAATTTTAGGGGCATGACATTGCAATTGTTTAGTAAAGTTAGTAAGTTATACATACTAGAATGTTGAGGTGAGAATTTTCATGGAGGGGTTGACAACAATCTTCAAGAATCCTAAAAAGGCAGATATTTCAGGTACTCTTCTGATACAGTATTAGAAACATCAATTACCTTTGGTATGTTGAGGGGGTATTGATGGCAAGGACGGTGGATTTTCTGGCAGCACTTCTTAAATTGAGGTATTATAATTCAAGGGAAGAAGCAGAAAACCCATCATGTATCTTTAGACCAAGGGAGAGGGTATAGAATTACCTCAAAATTCCCCCTGTCATCATTTCTCGTTTGTATTTGACTATATACTGTGGGTTATAATTTATATGAGTTGGTAGTTCATTTTCTAAAGTTTACACTCACACAGCTTTAAAATTCATCAATTTTCTTGTGGTCAAGTACCCTAAGGCACAAAGTCATACTTCTTTAGAAGTGATTATCAAACTACCACATTCCAGTCGTAATCTATAAAAGTTAAACCCAGCTGAAGGATGCTCATTGCTCACACAACCTGCCAAGTTCATAATTTTCATTACATCATTTGCTAAATTAACTTTTTAGAAATTGAATCTGTTGAGCAGTTAATCAGCAAAGAGTTGCTCAATTTGTGCAGATATTACTTAAACGATGTTTCAAGAGCTACTTTGGCGAAAGTGGTACTGTAATTTGGAGTGACTTTGGATCAAGGGGTGACTTTGGAAATTTTTAGCAAAATATTTCGATGGAGATATTTTTTTGTTTTCCAACAATTACTTGCAACATTTTTTTCTAATTTCAAAGAGACACTATGGGTCTAGTAAATAGGAATGTTTTTATTGCTATTACTTGCTCAACAATTGCATTTTAAAATTCTTGGAGTGACTTTAGACACTGTTTATGCCCTTAATATCCAACGTTTCTGCATTTTATAAGCTGGGTTTTATCCATCATGTTGCACTCCTGTAGGTAACATCTGAATTTTAGACAAACTTGAATTTTATATATAACAAATGATTTTATCCAATGTCACCCCATGTAGGGGTGATTTTGGACAGACCATATTGTTAATTAAAAAAGTAAAATATTGTAATTTCAAACCAGGGGTCAATGTTTTACTAAATCTTTAGTATAAACTGTTCTAGGTGAGGAAAACAAATTAAATTTATTGAAAGTTTCCTAAAATTGTTTTTAATTGAAGTTGTCCTAAAATATTGCACAGAGTCACCCAGAGTGACGGTATCAGGGGCTGCTCTGAGAGATTGCCAGGAATATTTCACAACAATGAACTGCACTTATTTTTTTATAAGAAAATACCTCAGCATCCATCCCTGAAAGTTTCTTAAAATATTGATCTTTCGAGCCCTCAAAGTTTCTTAGCAGTTTCTTAGTCTCTGTTAAGTGTGCATGTGGCAAAGACAAGGCCAAATATTTCAAACAAAAGAGTGCCAATTAGTCACACTGCTGTTAGTAAATTCACATTTCATTTAGGGTAGGCCTACCCTCTGTTTCAGGTTAGCCTATTCATGAAATAGCCCGTTATAGAACTGTCTAAGCTGCTTTCAGAGATTTAAAATTAGGTTTCTTAGAGCAGCCTCATCCAACCCTCGAGTTTCTTAAATTTTGGGGCGATTGAGCCTCTGGTTTCTTAAACTGGTTTCTTATAAAAAAACCCTACGTGTATGTCCTAAATTGGTATACCCCTGCTTTGCCCATAGATGACAATATGGAAAATTTTTGTACTGTACTTTTGATCAAAGTCTCCTTCATCGATCTGGATGTCAGTTTCTAAAATATATCTTGTTATACAATCTTATTAGCATTTAAGCTCAGTGGTAAAAGTTTAGGAGGGAGAAGAATAGAACCTCCATCCTTCTCCATTGCAACTCCAATGTGCTTACCATTACATCATGGGTCCATACTTCTGAGGCAGAGAAAATCTTTTGTTTAGATTCACATAACTATAAATATCAGGAAACATTTAATGACGCACCATCAATCAGATTTTTTCTTGTGGTTTCATCCAATATGACCTGGATAACTTTCATGGAATAACACTTATGCCAAGTTACCTCCCACTCATCCACTGGTGTACATTGACATTGAGGAGAGAAATAGAGTATTTTAACATCAGAGATCACCTAGCTCAGTTGGTAGAGCCCACACCGCAAAAGCATGGGTCATGGGTTTGATCTCCTGTGGTGACATATTTTCTATTTCTCAAGTATTCTTTCAAAACTGACATGTCAAATCCTCACTTCTCAGTTATATGCAAATTAGTTTAGACCAATTTTATTCAAACTGGTAAAAAATGTACTCCTAAACTCATTCAAGGCAGGTAACTGATTTTGGGGCACTTGAGAAATTTGAATAAGTACATATGTAACCTTAAATTGGACCTTCCTCACTCAAGAAAATCCCTTTTTTGTTTCTCCGGAGATTCTCCTTATGGGATAGAATGATGTGGGTTGGGCTAAAACCTAGACTCAGGCTTCAACTATGTCCGTGCCAATTAATGAGTGAGTGAGGGAGTGAGGGAGTGAGGGAGGGAGGGGGCGAGGGGGTGAGCGAGTGAGTGAGTGAATGATTGAGTGAGTGAGTGAGTGAGTGAGTGAGTGAGTGAATGATTGATTGATTGATTGATTGATTGATTGAGTGAGTGAGTGAGTGAGTGAGTGAGGGAGGGAGTGAGGGAGGGGGCGAGGGGGTGAGCAAGTTAGTGAGTGAATGAGTGAGAATGTGAGTGAGTGAGAATGTGAGTGAGGAAGGGAGTGAGGGAGGGAGTGAGGGAGTGAGAGTGCGAGTGAGAATGCGAGTGAGTGGTGAGTGAGGAAGTGAGGGAGGGAGAGGGGGAGGAGGGAGTGAGGGAGAGAGGGAGTGAGGGAGTGAGTGAGTACTGTTTGTACCTTATTGTTCAGTGAGAAAGGAAATCGTAAGTTGACCAACAGGCATATGCAAATGATACACGTTCAATGACTGAGAGTGGGGTAGATGCAACTCTGAATGGCGTCTAAGAAGTGGCTTCTCAGAAAGAAGTTCTCCACCTGGAATTTTTGTAAACTAAGTAGTAATTTCCATGCGACAAATAACTACTTTCCCTACGTCTGTAGACCGTACAACGCTAAACTTGACTTTATCTTTGCAGACTACATGGCCAACTAAGACAGTGGGGCTCTGAAGCTTTTAATGCCTCCGCTCCCGTTGTCTCCCGAGAAACATCTTCAGTGCCACCTCACGGCTGTAGCTTGGTATTTGTAATATTTCTTAAAGGTTGTAGATTTCTATACATGTTAGTGTGTTTGCTATTCATATATACATATATATATACATTTGCATTTAAATCTATATCTACCGATATTCCAATATTAACCAATCTTTAAGAGCTATAGTATCGATGGATGCTGCCTTAGAATCAAGCAATACTTTCTGAACAAGTCTCAAAGCAAGGAAGAGTATAGAAATACAAAGCTATATTTAAAAAGCTACAGTACCTATGACCACCGCCTTATAATCAAGGAATACTTTCGGTTTCTCCTACTCTGTGAGGAGGTTCTTTGAACGCACACGTTGGGATGTGCCAAAGTCACTTTACAGATGGAAAGATCTGCTACGCATACCCAAGTTCAATATTACCATACAAACTATAAGATATACCAATACACTACTTGGAAGAAATAAGAGGCATTGAGAGAACAAGATATGTCCTTTTCAATTGATTTGTTGTTGTCTAACTAAGTCTACCTACAAATATCAAGCTATTCCTGGTTTAAGTTCGGATATTTCCGATAAATAAAACTCCTGTTATCATTTCTCCAAGTAACATCACACTTGAATACTTCGAAAATCGCCCTTGCTTGTTTACCATTTGATCTAATACTAATCCCACATAATCAAATGCCTTCCTTTTCGGTGCTTGTTTATTCACAGGTGTCTTTTTATCATCCTGAAGTTTCGACGAAATTTTAGGTACAATTTTGGGAGCAACTTTAGTAGGCCTAGTAATTGCTTCGGAAGTTTTCAGCTCTTTGGTAGTTCTTTTGGACGTTTGCTGCTTTGTAGTAGTAATTGTTTTGGAAACCCTCGGCTCTTCGGTAGTAATGGGTTTGGAAGCTTTTGGCTTCTTAGTAGTAATTGTCTTGCGAATTTTCAGCTTTTTAGTTTGACAGTTACTAATTGTGAGTTTTTTCAATAAAATACACTAATCATTAACGGCCACATCAAATTTTCTGTTATAACGAGTAACTTTATTTGAATTAAACTTCGGAGATTTTCTTGTCTGAGTTGCCTGCAAGGAAGAAGATGTCGGACACTTTTTAACGACCATGTTTAACCACGAAACTTTGACTACGAAATAAATACAGGAGCTCAGATGGCCCGTAATGCGATCTTCGTTAAGGAACGACCTCAAAATGCAGAATAAACGGGCAATGGACAAAACAAACTCGTTCACCTCTTAGTTAATATCTTTCAGTCGCCACAAAGCAGATATCAATGAAATCAAGTTTCCAATCCACAAAAGAGCACGGTCAAGATAAGGGAGCAAAAAAGTCAAGATAAAGGAGCACAGTCAAGATAAGGGAACAAAAAAATCAGGATAAAGGAGCACAGTCAAGATAATGGAGCAAAGAAGTAAAGATAAAAGAGCGCGGTCAAGATAAAGGAGCAAAAAAATCAAGATAAAGAAGCACAGTCAATGTAATGGAGCAAAAAAGTCAAGATAAAAGAGGAGAGTCAAGATAAGGGAACAAAAAGGTCAAGATAAAGGAGCACAGTCAAGATAAGGGAGGAAAAAAGTCAAGATAAAGGAGCACAGTCAAGATAAAAAAGCACAGTCAAGAGAAGGGAGCAAAAAAGTCAAGATAAAGCAGCACAGCCAAGATAAGGGAGCAAAGAAGTCAAGATAAAGGAGCACAGTCAAGATAAGGGAGCAAAAAAGTCAAGATAAAGGAGCACAGTCCATATCAGGGAGCACAAAAATCAAGATAAAGGAGCACAGTCAAGATAAGGGAACAATGAAGTCAAGATAAAGGAGTAAAAGAAATCAAGATAAAGGAGCACAGTCAATCTAATGGAGCAAAGAAGTCAAGATAAAAGAGCACGGTCAAGATAAGGGAGCAAAAAAGTCAAGATAAAAGGAGCACAGTCAAAATAAGGGAACAAAAAAATCAAGATAAAGGAGCACAGTCAAGATAAAGGAGCAAAAAAATCAAGATAAAGGGCCACAGTCAAGATAAGAGAGCAAAGAAATGAAGACAAAGGAGCACAGTCAAGATAAGGGAGCAAAAAAGTCAAGATAAAGAAGCATAGTCAAGATCAGGGAGCAAGAAAGTCAAGAAAAAGGAGCACAGTCAAGATAAGGGAGAAAAAGAATCAAGATAAAGGAGGACAGTCAATATAATGGAGCAAAGAAGTCAAGATAAAAGAGCACGGTCAAGATAAGGGAGCAAAAAAGTCAAGATAAAGGAGCACAGTCAAGATAAGGGAACAAAAAGATCAAGATAAAGGAGCACAGTCAAGTTAAAGGAGCAAAAAAATCAAGATAAAAGAGCACGGTCAAGATAAGGAAACAATGAAGTCAAGATAAAGGAGTAAAAGAAATCAAGATAAAGGAGCACAGTCAATATAATGGAGCGAAGAAGTCAAGATAAAAGAGCACAGTCAAGATAAGGGAGCCGAAAAGGTCAAGATGAAGGAGCACAATCAAGATAAGGTAGCAAGAAAGTCACAATCAAGGAGCACAGTCAAGATAAGGGAGCAGAAAATGTCAAGATAAAGGAGCACAGTCAAGATAAGGGAGCAAAAAAATCAAGATAAAGGAGCACAGTAATGATAAGGGAACACAGAAATCAAAATAAGGGAGCACAGTCAAAATAAAGGAGCACAGTCAAGATAAGGGAGCAAAAAAATCAAGATAAAGGAGCACAGTAATGATAAGGGAGCAAAGAGGTCAAAATAAAGGAGCGCAGTAAAGATAAGGGAGCAAAGAAATGAAGATAAAGGAGCCGAGTCAAGATAAGGGAGCAAAAAAATCAAGGTAAAGGAAAACAGTCAAGATAAGGGAGCAAAAAAATAAAGATAAAGGAGCACCGTCAAGATAAGGGAACAAAGAAGTCAAGATAAAGGAGCACAGTCAAGATAAGGGAGAAGGAAGTCAAGATAAAGGAGCACCGTTAATATAAGGGAGCAAAAAATTCAAGAAAAAGGAGCACAGTCAAGATAAAGCAACAAAAAAAACAAGATAAAGGAGCACAGTAAAGATAAGGGAGCAAATAATTGAAGATAAAGGAGCAGAGTCAAGATAAGGGAGCAAAAAAATCAAGATAACGGAGCACAGTCAAGATAAGGGAGCAGAAAAGGTCAAGATGAAAGAGCACAATGAAGATAAGGTAGCAAGAAAGCCAGGATCAAGGAGCACAGTCAAGATTTTGGAATATAAAATTCAAGATAAAGGAGCACAGTCAAGGTAAGGGAGCAAAAAGATGAAGATAACAGAGCACATCCAAGATAAGGCAGCAACCTTTAAATCCACGTAAATTGTTAGCCTGACTGCAGACAGAAACTACTGGCGTACCAAACTTCGGCTTGAAGTTTGCACGCACGCTACCTAAATGCCCAGTGAACATTAACAGGCACCGCATTGGCAATCTCTCAGACCAACCGTGTCTTTTACAGTGGGGCTAACCCCCAAGGTCCTGCTTCGCAAATGGGGAAACGGGTTTCCCTGGGGCGGGAATAATCGTTGAAATTACGGGTGGGTTTATAAACCTTTGGATTTACAAATTGTTTATGGCGTTACGAAGGCATAACAAACGCATCGCTATTTTTGGCACTGGCAATCTCTCAGTGTAGCCCTCTGATACGCAGTGGGATCATTCCCAAGGGTGTCTCTTTCAAAAAGGGAAAGTAGCCTCCATATGGGCGGGTAAAATCATTGCGATTACAGTGGTTCAAATGCTTTGAGCACTGGCAATCTCTCAATAAACGACCCCTCATGAGCAGTGGGCCCGATTTTAAAACTTCCAACAATAAACAGTAAAACCAGGCCAGGGCTAACTGATATGTAAATGACAACTGCGGCGTTCAGGGCCAACGCCACTCGACTGGGCGCACCCCAAATCTCCATGAAATCGAGCATACTCTGCAGATACCAAGCACTACGTGGCCCCTTGTTGAAGCATGGTATCATACAATAAGCCTCTCAGCTTGTCTACTTGAGTGGACCTCACAACACGTTCCTTTCTAATTTCATTCATTAGTTCTTCAGAAAAATTTTCCCATCATCATATAAATCCTATCAAATGCTTTGCTAATTTTGCTGCTTAATTTGCAAGCTCTGTTTCGAGGAAATTAGCTCATGCACGCGATGCTTCTAAGTTTGGGTGAGGATTAACTTTTCAATGGGAGTAAAGTAAAATACAGATATTTTTAGAAATCAGAAACCATCCGATATCCCCGAACCATGTTCCAGGTTGTGATAATGCTCCTCGGCGGAACAAACAAAACTTACTAACGTGTGACTGACGTCAATGCAACAGAAAACAATAAACTGCTGAGTGGCAATTAGGTGACTAAATATTACCTCCCATTGAACATGAAGTTATCAGCTCCCAAAGGAAAAAGAGCACCGTCTGAGGCTCCCATTATTACGCAATCAGGTCCAAGACTTGTCCATGATCTCTGATGATCATGTACCTTTGTTAAGGTACGAAATACGGAGCCAAAATTATTGCAAAAGTTCTTGTAGTTCTCTTTAGTATTAAAACTTGTCCAGCACGTAAAAGAGAAAACAACAAGGCAGTTGCATACCGGGGGGGTAGCCTCCTTAATTGACAATCAGTCTCTTTGCATTTCAAGATTAAAAAATCTCCCAAAAATATTTAATAATTGAAACTTTTTTGAAATAGAAATAATTGAAATAGAAATTTTTTCAGTATGAACCACATAATTTGGTCTGAGGCTCAGTGTTCTTATTTTTCGGTTGCAAATAGGCTCATATGTTCTTATTTTTTTCTTACGACAGCTGCTGCCAACTGATGGAGTTGAGAAGTGTGGCATCAATTGTTTGGTATCCGTTGAATTGCCCCTATGAGAATTGCCCCCCCCCCCGGAAAATCCCCCCGAAGCTTGCGACCTGAATCATGCCATCGCTTCTGCAAAGGTTAGAGTTAAGGGTTACGGGTCACGGGTTAGGTTAAGATATTGATGGCGTTGAACTAATTTTGTTGGAAATCGCTGCGCAATAAATTATCTTTTTATGAGGTTTCATATAGAGTTGTGTTGTTCTTAAATTGCTCTTAATGTTTTGACAATCTGAGCCTCAGTGCTCTTACTTTAAAAGAAAGTGTAAATAATGGGCTTGTGGGAGGATACCTTCGAAGGCACTCCCAGCAATATAGACGACAATGGTAGAAAGTTATTTTAGAAATTTCCCAACCCTATTTATAGATCAATGGCACCAAGTGGTGGGGTCAGATCAGTGACTAAGAAATAAGAAAGCAGTTCTGGCCGGGGTCACTTTGATTCAGCTAGTCTATACAGTACCAGTCAACTCTTTTTATCGAGTAGATTCCGCAAATGGAGAGAGAAATTCCTCATACGAACCTCAGTAACGCTACCATTCCAGAGGGATGCTACATGTAGGCCTACACTTCGGCCTTATCGTAGGCCTACTTTGTAACCGATGTTTTTAGTTTAGATAAAGCATTTCACGTGAGACGAAAGTTGTATTTTCCTCAGACTTTCTGTTAGGCCGTGTTTTCTTATTTATGTAGTAAACTACTGCTACAGAAGAAAATACACAAGATGTCGTGCGCTTATTGAATATATGCAATGCTGGCATGTTTTCTTGTGTAGGAAACCCCCAATTCTTGATGCCGAGAAGTTGAAATCATGACTTTCATTGGTTTATTACTTTATACCGGAAGTAGAACAAGGTTAGGCAATTTTCTTAACAGTTGAGAAAGTCCTTAGCTAAGGAAACTCTTAAGGTCCTTTATGCATTACACTTAAGAGATTTCCTTCGCTAAGGATTTTTCTTAACTGCTTAAGGAAGAATTTTCACTTAAGTTAAGGAACTTTTTATGCATATGGCCCCTGGGCTTAAAGATCAGGTAAAACACCATGGGATCATCTATGTCATAGAGTAAATTATGTCACCTTAGTCAGTAACTGTTCGTACTATAGTAATTTATCTTTGAATAACTCTCTTTCTCTTTAGATTGAATATGGAGCAGGTATTGTTCAGCTTAGGTACTTAAGAATGAACAGTGTCAATGTTAGGCAGAATATCACCTACTATTGCAAGAATTCACACGCTAACCAGGATGCATTTGGTAAGAAGAAAACGTTCTTCAAGGTCAAGAGTGATGACGACATGGAAATTCGTGTAGATGGACCAAAGAAACATAGACTTGTTGTGACTGAGGACGGTTGCAAGGTATGTCTGCTTGTTTGCTTCCTTCGTGGGCAGTTGTTTTTAGGGGGGGGGGGGATTGTCTGTTTTATGATGAAAGTTAGGCGTATATTTTACATGAAGGGGGCATGCACTAAATTCTTCCGCTGACTCGTTATTGGTAAGTATACAGCAGTTGGTATAATAAGATAAGAAAAACTTGTAAGCTTATAGCCTATAGCACAACGGGCAGAGAGCAGGAAATAGTAATTATGTATCTTCCTTTGGGTGGACTTTATAGAGTAGGTAAACAGTGTTACCCAAAAGTGTGGGAGCGGGTGAAATGGTTGCTGCCACCAAGTAATAATTTATTTGTAACTTGTTCAACAGTTCTTAGGTTAAGGATAAAATACAATACAACTAATGAACCTGAGTATACTCATTACCTTCCCCTAACACTCACAAAACCCTTAAGCTGCAGAGCCAAAAAGATTTTTATACCGACTCGGTACCATGTTTATGCTGCGTTGAAGGTTTATTTTCCAGGGAAAACATGTGGAGTTAAAAATTTCTATCAATTCTACTCGCTGCTGAAGTATAGGTTATCGATAACTTACTTCTCTCATTTTAGGTTAAAGATGGAAAATGGCATAAAACAGTATTCGAAGTAAGCACAACAGCCGGTGACCGACTGCCCATGAGGGACTTTGCAGTTTTCGATGTTGCTGACGAGAATGAGGAGTTTGGAATCAAACTCGGACCAGTGTGCTTTTCGTGAAACAGAACTCTGGTGTAGAGATCTAAAATCGCTTTCTTTTTGCATCACATAAACTTTTAACTGATGGTACCTTAAATTAGCTTTGTTGCTTATAATAAACACGTTGCCAGGATCCAGAGGACATTTTTAGAACTTAAAAACTTTGTTCGGACGTTTGTGTACATGTTGATATATTTGAAAGTGCAATATGTATTTTTTTTAGTCGCGCGCGCTGGGGAGACCATTTAAAGACATACAGTTGGGTGGGTTTTATTGGGGAGGTGAAAATTCTTTGTAGGGTGATAGATCTGAATTAATAAGGTCTGTTTTTTCTACAAGGACCATGAAGTGCTATATTTTCTGCTTTTTTATTACGAGTAGTACGTCACTTATCCTGAGAACTAGCGCGAAGATAGGCAAGTCGTATTCGATTTACTTTATCTAACACAAGGTCTTCTGAACCTTTTTAATGCTAATCCCTGCCAACCTTATCAGTAGGGTTTTTTGCTTTCAATTTCTTTGTTTTTAACAACTGATATTTCATATTTTATTCTTTAAAGTAAATTATATATATATTTTTAATTTTGTAAAGTAATTTATATCTTAAAAATTGTAATTTTGACTTGGTTTTTTTTATAACTATTTTTTTTCTATATGGCGAAATAAATGCATAAATACATAAATAAAAAGGAAGTAACGGTTATTTGGACCGAACTATAGTCCGACCGCTCACCAAAATCTGACAACCGCTACCTGTGGGCGGTGAATTAGTTTCCAGGTCTCTTATTTATCGTATTTCAGATGTTTTCATTTTGAATTTAGTTTTGTATTCTGTTTGACTTGGTTGGAATATTATTGCTACTTCTTCCCATGCGACCGATATATTTCTTATACTCCCTTATAATCTTATGACCGCAATATTCGGAGCCCCTGTAAAGATCCACTGCATCCAATGCAAGTAGACAAAACTGAAAAAGAATAACCCCACCACCTTTTCCAGATACCCCAACCACTACTGTCTAAAACTGCATTGAAAAAAATATCTAAACCACCGCATATTCAATGTGGAAACTGATATAGAGGCACAGGGTAACTTACACAGTTTTAAGTTTGAATCCGTAAATCACTATGGAGGTGGAAAGATTGAAAGTCATCAACTGCATATTTTGGTGGGGGGATTGTGGAAAAGGTGGTAGGGGATTCTGTCTCTGAATGGGGCGGTGGGGGGTATCTGGAAAAGTAGCGACAAAAGCTCTATTGATTTCCCTATGTCTATGTTCAACATTTAGATTGTTGACATGTTGTGTGATCTTGAAGAATTCCAGATCAAGCGCATCTTAAACAAGAAGAAGAAGCTACAGCTACCAAACGGTTGTAATTGATTCGTTAATTTATAAATCTTTGATTGAAAGATTAGTAAGCCGAAAAAATCGTACGAATACAAACCCCCTAAGGAGATATGCTAGGGGTTTAAAAAGTCCCATTTACCAGTTAGAAAGTATCATGATCGATTCGATCCCCGGTGGTGACATGTTTTCTATAACTCTAGTGTTCTTTTCAAAGCTAACATTTTAAATCCTCTCTTCTCGATGAAGCTTCAGTATTCTGGGCAACCAATGGAAAAGTTGAATAACGTGAAGTTCATCAACTGGCTAAATAGAGCCAGGAATGGAAAGATGGGATCAGCAATCTCTGCTCCAGAAAAGATGCTTGATAGTTAGGATAAAAGTACGCATGATGACGATGGTGATGACGATTATGACTATCATGATGATGGTAGTGGTGATATTGTATCGGTGACGATAATGATGACGATGACAATGATGATGACGATGATGATGGTAATGGTGATCATGATGATGGTGGTGGTGATGATGATGATGATGATGATGATGATGATGATGATGATGACGATGACGATGATGATGGTAATGGTGATCATGATGATGGTGGTGATGATGATGATGATGATGATGATGATGGTGGTTGGTGGTGATGACGTCGATGGCGATCATGACGATTGTAGTATTTATGATGATAGTATAAATGAAGACGATAATGTTAATGATGATCATAATATTAATGGTGATGTTAATGATGATAATGATGATTATAGTGATGAGGATGGCAGTTAAGGCCGGGGGGAACTAGAAAAACATCTGAGGCAACATTTGTTGAGTCAGATGTTTTTTTAGTTTGCTCTACCAACCCAACAATGTCTTCAGTTTCCCGACCACACAAAATTCGTGTTGGGTTGTGTTTTATCGTGTGTGCGCTGATTCAAATCAAAAACATCGTCCAACACATTATGACTTATCCACATCGTCGAGCAGTTTCGCCACCCAACAGATGTCGGTTACATGGCGAAACTCACTTACTTCTGAACCTCATATCACATTCCGGATATGC
Source organism: Alatinidae sp. Z8VKAUB7J3 (assembly GCA_010016025.2). Lineage (NCBI taxonomy): Eukaryota > Metazoa > Cnidaria > Cubozoa > Carybdeida > Alatinidae > Alatinidae sp. Z8VKAUB7J3. Next base: position 4,105,091 of record JAAAKM020073195.1, on the reverse strand, counting down.
ATGATTTACATGGACTACCATGATCACCAGTGCCAGAACTGTTCCAAAGTTGGTGGGGTGGGGGCAAAGCACTTTTTAAGTGCCTGAAATTCATTGAAATGGATGGACTGTACTACGCGTGTTAGTATCAGGTGCATATAAACCAACAGATCATCACCTACCTGAAACAAGTAGTAAAAAGTGTGTGGCTAAGTTGATGGGTTTGGAAAGTGTGGGGTCATGGCATTAGTGCCTCCATGCTTTTGATCACGATACATCTATGATTTTTTTAAAGGGCCACATTTATGTAGCACCCTCGTGTTACCCAGGGCTCTCTAGATAATGCCTATGCAAAGAAAAACGACCTAGTGTAAGTATCTTTGGGGTATTTCAAAGGGAAGTGAAATCAGAGCTCAAAATTGGCATGACTGGCAAAAAAGAATTGGTGGCTCAGTGAGGTCAACTGGTGTGAAGAATACTCCAAATGGGGGATGGTAAACTAAGTAGAGCTACTGATAGACATAGACATGTCATGCTGAAGGATCGTCTAATCACTGAGCTATCACAATACCAGCTTTATACCCAATTTAAGGCTGCTCCGACCCACAACTACAACGGCAATTTGTGCTGTTAGTAAGGAAGTTCATGTTTAAACTAGTCGACATCACTAGTACCAGAATTCATGTTGATGATAGTGGCTCACTTTGAATACCGAAGATACGTACAAATACGTGGAAATGTGGAAAACGAGTCGTACCATGCGAATAGTCATAGATCGAAATATACTTTCAGCTGTTAAATAGAAGTGAAACGTTTTTTTTGCATAGGTCCTTTAAATAGAAAATTTAGCAGGTCTGTTAACACTTGGTTTTTTATTTTCTTCAAGATATCTTTCGAAAAAGTTAAATATCTGGTTCTGGACGAAGCAGATCGTATGCTGGACATGGGTTTCATGCCAGATGTGAGAGCTATCATTCAGGACTTCGGAATGCCATCAAAGGAAGACAGGCAAACAGCTATGTTTAGTGCTACTTTTCCAGAAGAAATTCAGAAGTTAGCAGCAGATTTTATGACGGACTATGTCTTCCTTACTATCGGGAGGGTAGGAGGTACTAGTTCAGACATTGAACAAACTATATTGGAAGTACCAGATTCTTCCAAAAGAGACAAATTGGTGGAGATTCTTGGAGAGCAAGGTAACGTATTATTTCAATTTTGGCATTTTGAAGTTATTTCTTCCAACAGGTCTTCTGCGAGTCTTACCGCGGAAGATCTGTGGGATCTTTTCAACTTGACAAAACCCAGATAGTTTATTGACTTTGAAACATTCATTCATTAATTACTCTTTCACACATTCCATTTCGGTCATTCTGACGTTAGTACTCTGAGGAGTGTCAGACGAAAAAAGCTTTCAAGTACACAATGTTTTCGCTATTTGGTGCAATATTCTTATTTTGTACCACAAACAAACTATTTCATTAATGTTATGTAGATAAGTTACATAATCATGTCGTCCTTGCTCCTGATTCGTCACAGTATTTGGAACGGCGATTCCTCCACTTTTATCACTGGTACCAGAACTTGGAGGAGGGGGCAGGGGGAGTGGCACTCGGGGCGTGGTAGCCAAGCATGTGCATTTGGGTGTCAATTTTCGCTATTACTGTAAGTTGTTACTTAGCTAATATGTTTTTGTGCTGAGGTTTTTTTAACAGATTACACCCCCTCGTTTTAGAACTGTTCTTGCGCCTCCGTCGGTGATATATGTGCAGATATTATGTTGTCATGATGATGTTTAATGTTTCATATATTTGCCGGTATGCAGTTTGTATCTGTCTGGAATTTGTACTCAGTAGAAATTCGTACCGGACGGGAATCTGTGAGGAAATGATGACTTTTGGGTAATACTGAACATATCATCAGTGGTTCAAGTGATGATACCCATTGCGCATTAATTTCTGAACCTCACACACCGAAAATGCAAGATAGGCTCAACCGCCCAGTAGGACCGCCTCTCGCGGATTATGGAAAGCATCTGTCATCAACGAGAACAGATACTACATCCTACGGCACAGTCGGCACCCCCCTTAAACCGGCACTGGTGCACCTCTGAGATAAGCCTACAGGTCAGATACAACATCTCTGAAGAGAAATAATGTTTACACAGCAAGTTAACTTGCCCATAATTCATACAATAACAGAGTCTAATAACAGATCAAAAGAAGGCAGAACCCTGGATACTAATGATCAAAAAATTTACCTCTCTATGGTTTAAATAAAGAAAGCCCGAAACTCCTCCAGCTGTTAGTCAAAGATTGGAGCAACTTATTTATCTGGGAAATGTTTTTAGCAGAATTCCCACGTGACCGAATTAAAATGATAACACAGATAATGAAAACTACTAAAAATGTGATAACACAGATAAGTAATGAAAACTACTAAAAATATGAACATCGTCTGGAATACAAATGCACAAATAAAAATCTGGCTCTTTAGTTTAAACTTTGTCGTCTACTGGTTAAGAATGTTAACTGCTTATTAGCTATGGCTATGAAGTAATAATGTAAGTGAGGCTTCGGATTGTTACACTTGAAAACTATTCTATTTAAGTAATGTTGTCTGCCGGGTGTTGGTGAGTTAACAGTAATATACCAATGACACTCTCTTTGCTCCCTCTAAAATCTCCAAAATACCGAGCATGAAATGTAATTTATGTTTAAACGCTTCTTAGCCAACTTTTCATCCCGCTGCTTGTTCTTGAAAGGTTATAACATGTGCTGAGCGAGGTGTTCCAAAGCCAAGCATCAAAAAAGAGGTGGGCGGTATAGTACATTTACCAAGTAGGGAATTAATAAGTGAGATCTCTTGTGTTACCCTTAAGCAGTAGATAAAACTTGGCCACTATTCGTAGATGAAAATACGAAATAAAACATTGTAACTTACACTATCACCAACAAGAAATCCTTTTCCTTCCTTGTTTTTAGAGAAAATCTTTTCGATCGTCTTCAAACTCTTCGGCAAAAATGTTTCCGTGAACTCTTTTTGTGCTTCTTGCTGCAAAAACATTTAAATTAGTAGTATAAATGATGGTAGGTAGTGCTGTTGCATATAGAGAGGGGATAGCGGAATAAAGAGAGGCTGAAGTAACCCATATTATCCCAATCATGTATAAAGTGGATTAAAATTGATAAATCTCTCAGCATTTAGTTAGTATGGTGTAACAAATTTCCATGGAAAAAATCATCACCATAGCTTCTGCCTAAGTCTGATTTTTTACAGGTCTACAATTGTAGAGATTGGTATGTAATGCGGTCAAAAAACCGCTGAAGTCAACATAGGGGTTTGTTCAATTATTTGATGATTTTAGCGGCAGATTATGCATTTAAAACTGAAAAATTAGTGGAAAACCAATAACATGCCATTCATCATTGTTCAATTCTTGTAAAAGATCCTGTTACATTTTTGAACATGTAGACCTTTTTTGCAAATAGGCCTAGATCATGTATGCTCCCATGTCAGAACGTTAACATAATAGACATGCCATACTATTTCGGGGCCATTCAATAATTACGTAACGCTACAAATCGACTTTTTTCAGTCCCACTCACCCATCTGTAACGCACCGCAATGGATAGCATAACCCCACCCATCAACATTACGTAACGGTCTGAAAAACACCCCACGTATTTCAAAGAGGAGACCGAATCTGAAACGTTACTATGAATATTCTCATGATCCCCTGCACTTACCATAAATCAAATAGATGGGAAATAAAAGAGTCGAGTTCTTTTTCACTCATGATTGCTTCATAAAAAATATCTCTCGCAGTCTCCCGATCAAACCTATTACAATAAACATAAATGTAACATGCTCTGATATTGGATGGAGTACATTTGAAAATTAAATAGGGAATATGTAAAAATTCAATCTATATGTACGCAATTTAATTAATCTCCCAGAAGATCTTAGATTTTAGATTGACACACGGTCGGAAAATATAAAAAGAAGTATAGATTCAGATGCATGCATATTCCTTATAGGTCTGAAAGGCATCTGTATCTGTTTGAGAACAGGGCACTTTCTGTAGACATGAAGAGGGTAGAGGGTATAGATAGATATAGATAGAGATATTTAAGCTTTATCAGGAATGGAACACTGAATACAGACAAGAACAACATAACTACCACTGCATGGCATTTACACAAAGGGCGATGCCTTCTGCACATCTCTCTCATAAACAGGCGTTAAACACAGATACGAGAGGGGCAACAGATTTTTATCTGTTTAGAAAACGTACTTTGTACTATATAAAAGGAAGAAGTCAATCGGATTTTGAGAAGCGCTTTCTCAAGATATCAAGTGTAACAACTTTTATATCTCTTAACAGAAACGCATTCTCTGCTAAAGAAAACCGGCAAGTACCTATATTTGTATTAGAGAAGCTACTTCATATTAATAAAATATCAACGACATTTATGAACATTTCTTTATCAAGGGCAAACAAAACAATTGGCAAAATACTGCAGAATCCTATAAAAGAAAGGAATTCAAAGAAAGTGCAAACAGACAGAGAAAAGTCTAAGCACGCTAATGCGCTAACGGTTTTATCCCTGGGTCGGTCCTGCTCCTGTGGAATATTGGACGACAGAAATTGCCTCAATGATAACATTTATTATTTCGTTTCAATGTGGACACTTCTCGGTGTGTACATGTCGTTTCAATTATACAAATTTGCTAATTGCATCTCAGAAATGAAGGGGCCTGCCCCTTTCTACATATCGACTATTTTACAGAAAAATGGAAGCATCGGTCGCTGATATCAACAACGTTCTAGGTACAGTTGTAGGGAGAACAGATCATTAGATGTTAGGTGCGGGCTCTGATGTCCCTTTCACAGCATCTTCCTCAATGGCTACAGTCGTTTTCTCTTTAATTTCTTCGTAATGCGGGCCGAGTTCTGGGACTTTAATATCTTCCATTTCGTGAATGTATGCCTCTGTCAAAGAAAATACATGCATATAAAACACTGAAACAAGAAATTGAAAAAATTTTGTTTATTCGTTCAACAAATTTATGATATAAAGAAATTGTCGCTATAATATGTCACTCAAACAAAGGCCAGAAAAGCTTTCGCTTTTCTTTATTTTTAAGAGTTTACTTTATAGAACAAAAACAATGACAAATATCACCTGATAATTTTGAACAAACGTTTATCTTTAGATGTTGAGATAGATATTGTGCTCATTTTCTGTGATGTTCTGAGTTTCTGAGTTGCAAGTGAGTGAGTCTTTGTTGGTATGATGTAGATTGTTAAAGGTCTGACCCGTTTTACGGATATTTTAGAGCCGGCTTTCGTAAAGATCTCTATTATTCTATAGCGCCTTGGCTCGAGGTTGAATCTGTACAAGGGCAGCGGGATTAAAGACCATGCAACGAGATTAAACCTTCCTATTTAAATTCTCGGTAGAGTCAGACAGAGACGCGAAACTAACCTGAAATAAACCATAGGTTACTTGCGACTTCAAGGTTTCTACCTTCAACAAGTAAATTGTAACCACTATCCGTGGTAACTCATTAACATCTCCATACTTGAATCTCGTTCTGAGAACATCATCAGGAAGAACCATCTTTCCTAAATGAAAATCAGTATTTACAATATCGCAGTAGACCATTACGTCACATATTGCTTAGAAAAGTAACGTAAATTAATTATACTTTCATCTATTGTAAAATCTGCAAAATTGAAAGGTTGGTCACCTACCATTACTAAAGGACAGAGGTGATTTTAAATACGAAACGGAAGTTCTATAAAGGAGAAAAATACAAGAATTAATTACACTTAAAGATGCGATAGATAACATGTAATGTTAACTTAACAACAGGTTCTCTATGGATTACAAATACTGGCTCTAATAAATAACTGCCATGCGAAACCTTTTATTGTGGTGCTCTTGGTTGTAACTAAGAATTTTTCCATAAAATACTGATAGTAAGGTAGGATTAAAATTGCTTCTTTGGTGTTTCAGTGGAAGGTAACGTTATTTAGTTTCTAGAGAGAAGATATTATAACACTGGAGAGTTTCATAACATACTGGCTCAAAGGCTTCAGGGTGTTTAATTCGCTAAGAATGGCATGGGAGCTTGATACATGATCCTGATCAACTCTATCTTGTGCTAGGCAATTCCTACACTCCCCTTCACTAAAGTCAAAATTCCTCAAATACGGAAGTTGCCTGTCTGCTCTCGAACTCCTACTGAGTGTCTATTTGCTCACAATCAGACAAAATTAGAACAACTTTGCTGTGAAATCTCTTGTGATTTAAAAAATTAGGCATAATTGTCGCTCCTTCAGACCATATGATATTTCCACACATACAAACCAATCAACTTTATAAACCTGTAAAGCAGATGTTGTTGACCAGATATTACCAGCAGATGGAAGCTTTGATGGCAAACAACTATAAGTGATCTCTTGGATACGTATCTACAAATTGTGATGGCCATACCCACTTGTCAATGCCAAACATCTCCGTCTGCTCCATAGGAATTCTATCAATATTCAAAACTGAAGAGAAGAAAAGATCATTATGCCTCTCTTAGCAACTACTATAACAATCCTTGTGAGCGCCCCCGACAATGCTTGCAAGAGTAGCCACTCCCATATCAGATTCAACCCTGTTATAAACAGTTGGGTTTGGAAGGATAACAATTGATAAGATTAGAACTTTAACACGAGAGACTAATTTTGCTAAATACTATTCTATTTGGTTCTTTAACATGTAAGAAAACCGGAGGTCTCACAACCATGTGTCTCTCTAGGATTAGGTCATACTCCCGTAAATTAAAGCCAAAGAAGCTATTAACTGCATTGTTTCATTTGGTCTGAACAAGTGACTTCCTTCTCATTTTTTGATGCCTTTTAATTCCATGGCAAGGTCTGCCATAAACTCATTGGGAGTATTGGAAACAACTATCCAATTTAATTATACCAATTGATTGAAATTACTTGAAAAGTTGGTTTGTGGTACAAAACATGAATATTGCGTTGAGTAACGGATTCATTTTGCTTTAGCCAGGAAAATGAATCCCTTACTAAACGCACTATTCATGATTGAAATTAATAGATAAATACGCACAAAAAAGCTACAAATAGTAGGTGGAAGATATAAGTAGATGAAGTATTAGAAATGATACTTTGTGGGCTAGAGCACAGAGTCGAAAACAGGTTTTGTTAGTAATCAGCGAAGTACAAAATTTTCTATAAATGTGGCGATAGAAGGAAATTTTAGCAATCCAAAGTGGGCAGCTTACACCTAACAAATTGCGTTTTTAAAAACTTAGGAAATAGGCTCAGTAGGTATTGTTATGATGCTTACCAATGTAACAGACACTAAGATTCTTATAAATATAGGAACACATAAAGGTTATGCGGCTCTTAAACAAAGAACGATCAGGCTCTCAACTGTTAAAAGCGAGAAATGTATGCAATAGTTAAGATCGAAGAAAATAACAACAAATTGAGAAAGAAGTGCCGTCGTGAATAGGTTTTAAATGCAACAGTATACAGTAGGAAAAGAAGTGAAGCAACTTCTACTTGTTGACAATATTTAGATAATGAAATGAATACCATGAATCCGTTCAAAAGAATCATATGTTATGATATGCATCTCTTGTAAAGGAGGGAAAGGGGGAGTAGAGCAGAGTTGCGAGTAAATAAGAGTTGAGAGGAGAGTGGGTATCCAGTAGACTAGAGTTGGTAGTAGAGTAGAGTTCATAGTAGAGTAGAGTCGCGAGTAAAGTAGAGTTGCGAGTAAAGTAGAGTTTTGAGTAGAGTAGAGATTCGAGTAGAGTAGAATTTCGAGTAGAGAGAGGTTAGAGTAGACAAGAGTTGGTAGTAGAGTAGAGCTACGAGTAGAGTTGCGAGTAAATAAGAGTTGAGAGGAGAGTGGGTATCCAGTAGACTAGAGTTGGTAGTAGAGTAGAGTTCATAGAAAGAAAGAAAGAAAGAAAGAAAGAAAGAAAGAAAGAAAGAAAGAAAGAAAGAAAGAAAGAAAGAAAGAAAGAAACAATGTCGTGAAAAAAGAAAGGAAAGAAATGGAAAAAGAAAGGACTGGGAAAACCTTGGAATATTAAGTAATGAGAAGAGAACACGGGAAGCAAGAAACTGTGAAAACATTGGTGACAAACGGCGAAGAAAAGGAAGATAAAAGAAAAATAATGTACAACACTACCTGAGACAAATTATAGTGAGTGTTGCATTCAATGAATACTTACACCATCAACAGGAACTACATAAGCAACCAAATATTTGTCAGTGCCTTCTTCACCATGGGCCAGGACTGTACAAGCTTTCACAAGCGGTAAGTCCAAAAGCGCAGCTTCCACGGCCTATATCCCAAAACAGAAAATGAACACATCAATTCATGAGAAAAGAATGGCAGCTCAATACACTGGCTTTCGTTAAAAGTATGTTTTAACATGTAAATTACATGTAAAACGCGTAGACTATCGACCTATTTCCTTTTGCTAAAGTTAATTTCTCAGAATGCCTGTTACTAAACCATTACTCACGATGTCACGAGCTTGATATACAAATAAGGTTGGTTTTTCATCAATTCGAGTCAGCAATTTTGCCCGAGTTGACCCGCACTCGAATCAGATATTAATAAGGAAGATTGTGGTCTCCTTCTCATAATACAGCTCAATCGTGTCTTCCACGTGCTTCAGTGACATCAGCATCCAATCATATTAACACTCAATGTCAAAGATAATGCTGTTTGGGTTAATGTGAAATCGAGGTTTATCTAACAGGATTTGCATTTGATAACTATCGCTCTCTATTGCATTGCGGTCGCCATATACTTTTGTCTCGTACTGAAAATGAGTTAATAAAACAAACGCCAGCTTGGTGAATGATGAACATTGTGGCAAAATTAATCAGAATTGAGTCCATCGTTTCGACAAGCTGTTCCCTTGAAATTCTTTGTTGATATGATTTCCTTATGAGACACAGAACTTGTCAAACATTCTTTCCATAGGTATTTGATAATAAAACTTGTTTTCTTAGTGGGGTGCCTTTTTAACGGAATATTCATATCATAAACAAAAGTAGGCACCCCCTTGGTGCAAGCTTTACAGGTGCATAATTGCATCTTTGAACGACGTACTCTTTAACGGGCTATCCTTGTGAGGACAAACCCTCGCCTATCAGATATACAAACGAATTTAAGAACACCTCATTTTCAAATAGAGGCTCCAGCGTAGAAAGTGCACCAGATAACGTTAAGCGAAGCAGTTGTACGGTACCCGAAGTATACCGCATACGTTTCGGTTAAACTGACACTATTTGAGCATTATTGGTACAAAACATATGGACAGAATGTGTACAGCGTAACTGCAATGCCTTGGCCGCAGAACGGGCCTAACGGTTTGATCGCCTGCCTCACAATTTAAAGGGTTATGAGATTTAGACCTTCGAGTCGCAGTCCCGTCGTAGTATCATTGAGCATTATAGGAACCCTATAATGCATCACCATACCAAGGTGTAAAAACTGGGTCGTGGCTATGATGGCAAAAATCTACACCGAGTCACTATAACAGCAGGCCTAGAATGAAGGGTGAATGTCCATTGTACAGCGACATTAAACATGCAAGGCAGAACACTATATTCTACTATCTGGTTTTAAAAGCTATCCACTTCCAATGCGATTTGGAAAAATAGTTATCTCTCAAAAAGTTATAGGGCAAAAACGTTATCCAGTACAAACGTAATTCAGTACAAAATTTATCCAGTACAAAAATGCGGTACAAACGTTATCCGGTAAAAAGGTATCAGGTGCAAAATTATCCGGTACAAACGTTATCAGGTACAAACGTTATCAGGTACAAAAGTTATCTGGTACAAAAGTTATAATGTGCAAAATTATCCGGTACAAACGTTATCAGGTACAAAAGTTATCCGGTATAAAAGTTATCCGGTACTAAAGTTATCCCTCCATAGATTTGACATCGACGCCAATGGGAGTGGTGGTAGTGGGAGGGGAGAAATAACCAATTTGTTGTTGTCCAAACTAAAGAATTTATAGTGTTCTTGACGATTAAATTGTGAGATATTTAAGATGGAGGGTTTTGATGATGTTATAACTATATGGTCCTCTACAAGGTCCTAATACTATTTATTATGATCACTGTACATGAGTATTTGTCAGTTCAGTATCTAGAATGCAAATCATTGAAGTAAAAATCGTACCTTTACACACGACTTGAGACATTGAATGATGGCTTCATATGTTTCTATCACTATTTGTACAATTGACTGGGGTAATAGAGAGCTGAGTTGAATGAATTTCAGATCTTCGTAGATGCTGGCCACCGCCAGGTATCGTAAAGTTATAGAAAGCCGTTCTAAAGGCGTAATAGATTGCCGCATGATAGCGTCATCTCTCTTGATGTGTGGTGTTATCAGCCCTAAAAGTTCATTGAAGGACGTTGAGTCCACCCTTACAAAATTGCGATAGTAACTTGGCTTTTGTTCTTAATCCAAACATCTGTGAAACATGCCCGTTTCTAGCCCTTTCCATAAACCTTTGCTTTGCTCATTTCGTCGTTTTTGTTATACTTTTAGTATGGTTTCGTTTATTTGCAATACTGAGAGCGTGGGTTACTGCTCCGTTCACGATGAATTACATCAGTGAAAAAATCAAATATTGTCAATAACATAAAATCCTCCGAGGGGAAGCGAAGTTTCATCAAGAAAAGTTAATCAATATTACTGTCCTATGATTGTGCGTCTGTGGGCCACTTTAAAGTTTCAATAGAATCCATTTTGTTCATTGTGATAAAACTGCAAATGAACTGAAATCGAGTGTTTCTCATTCCTTTAGGCTTCACCTTCGTTGTAGTTACCAGGTAACTCACCAACGTGTACCCCCGTCTATACTTCTTAATCGCCATGGCAACTGTTGGTATCACTGGCGTTTTGGCTCTCACGCACGGAGGTGTACTCAACCTTGCTCAAACATACAATCAAACTTACAACACGAACATTTTCATGCCAGCAGAATAGCACCCACAAGTTCTCCTGGCTCACGTACATCTAGCCATCTATTTCACGTTCATGACCGGCACAAGAATACTCGTTTCTTGGTCTATACCGGCGCAGATGTTAGTGTTATACCACCATCTCGCACAGACAAGCACCGCATTTCTCATTTAATAATTCAAGCTGTAAACAAATCGCCTATCAAAACGTATGGTGAAAAGTCTATGACTTTAGATCTCGGACTTCGCCATACCTTTCGTTGGATATTTATTATAGCAGATGTCCCTACACCTATTCTTGGAGCTGATTTTCTATCACACTTGTCTCTCCGAGTCGACGTCAGACATCAACAGCTGATAGACACAACAACCAGTTTCTTCATACATGGAATTTCCTCCTCCGACTTTTCACCTCGCCCACTGTTTTGTATTCCCAACACTTCCAATCAGTATCAAGCTCTTCTCCACAAATTTCCGGACATTACTCGCCCTTCTTACAAAGAGTCTGCCCTCAAACACACTATCACTCAACACATTCGTACGTCTGGCCCTCCAGTTCACAGTCGCTCGAGATGCCTTGCTCCTGATCGTTTATCAATTGCCAAACATGAATTTGATCATGTGTTGCAGCTTGGCATCATATGCCCCTCTGAAAGTAGTTGGTCCTCTCCTTTACATATGGTACCAAAGAATACCCCTGGAGATTGGCGCCCCTGTGGAGACTATCGCGCCCTCAACAAAGTTACTCTTCCTGATCGTTATCCTATCCCTTACATTCAAGATCTCACAGCTTCTCTTCATGGAAAAACTATTTTCTCTAAAATTGATCTCATTCGAGCCTATCATCAAATTCCTGTCGAACCAGCTGACATTCCCAAAACTGCTATCATCACTCCTTTTGGTTTGTTTGAATTTCTTCGTATGCCTTTTGGTTTAAGAAACGCTGCTCAAATCGCCCATGTAACTTCCCAACGGGTGGAGCCAATATACCCTGCATCGAATAGGTGACATTTAAATTCGTATAAATGTCAGTAACAATGACTTTTTCTTGAGAAATGTACTTACTTTTAAAACCCTATGATTCTAAACGTGTGCAGTTAAGCAGATGTTGATCATCAACTGGACGTCACTTACATGGCTGCTGAGGCAATGTATTAACAGACAGTAGAGGGGTCATCTATTGCATGCTTTACTTCAATAGAGAACGAAAGAAAGGAAAGTTGTAGGATAAGCTGAAGGGCAGGAAGAAAAAACGGTAACCAGAAAACGAGAGTAAAAACAATACAATATACGAAAAGGTTTAAGAAGGAGAAAATACAGGCGACAAAATAAGAAGGCAATGTGAAGGCCAAGAGTAGAATGAAGAAGGGAGGAAAACAAAAGAAAAGAGGACTATAAATGAGAGAAGAAAAAGTAATAGACGAAGCTGCAGAAGAGGAAGAAGTAGGAGATAAAAAAGGAGCAAATAACTGGAAGAGGACTAAAGAAGAAATGAAGGAGAAAGAAAGAAGTAGAATAATAAAAGTACAAATGAATGAATGAGAAGAAGAAAGAAACATATTCTTTTCCAAGGATTTTAGTAGCTTATGTAGTACCAAGAATGAAAGGTCACATTTGAGATGAAGTTTTAAGAATGAAAGGTAGGGAGGACCTGAAAAATTGAAACAGATGGAGAGAAATGCAGCTAGTTAAACACCTTCGCAATGTCACGGCAGAACAAGAGCAAGAGGAATGTTACAATACCTCTATATGTAATACTTTCGCAAAAAGCAAAAAGGAAACATTACAGAAAAAGGTGTGTTCCCAGTTTCGTAAATAATGTATTCCAACAACATGAGGCTGTGACCTTAGGTTATTGCTCTTCACGAGAGAAAAGATTCGTACCAAAACAAAAATTTCCCCATAAGTTAGATTTCTCGACATTCTCCCCTTGTTTGATTGAGCTCAATCAAACAACGAGCGAGTTTTGCACTGAGCATCAATTGACACAGCAGGCCTGATGCGATTGCCTGGTTCCCACTGTTCTCTACACTTAAACAACTGGTTGAACTAATCGCCAATTTCTCTGACCCACAATTTTCTAAGGAAAACAATTTCTGTAAAGATTTGTTAAATAGATCTGGCTTACAACTGCAACAATAACGAACCTGAACCCTCCCTAGCAATACCATTTACCCCTTTAAGGACTTTTTCGACCTTACCCAACTTCCAGTCCTGTCTCTTAATATTGTCATCTTGCATCTTTACTTACCTACACGTTCATCATGATCTGTCTCCTTAACTAAGTCTGCTAACTGCGGCAAACATCTACCAGATGATTTGGAGTCAAAAGCTCAACCCTCCCCCCCACCTCATTGTAAACATAAGTGCTGGGCCTTGAGTTGAGTGTACCCTTAAACGCTGTCAACACAGCTCTGAGCTCAGTAATTGACAATTTTGCTTAACCCACAGTTTTCTTCAAGCAACTTTTTACAGTTCAAGTGAGCCTTCGTCACTGCACTGTCATGCAATGAGTAGGAGCCCTGTGGTATGTGACGTCACATGTCATAGACCATGGGTGTATTATCTACATTTAAGATTCGCAAGTAGGCATGGACTGGATAGAGTTCGCATGCGACAGTAGTTTTGTCAGAAAGCTGTCCAGTCTTTAGGAATCCTAGTTCATCTAGGCTCGGTCCAAGTACCAAATGGTTGTTATTCATGCAACCGCAGTCGTTATATCCAGTCGTTAAACCCTTTGTGTCAGCAACTTTATATTAACTGATGTAATCATCTTTAATATTATAGAATATCATTGTAAGGAGGTGCCGAGGACGAAGCGATCGTTGTCATTCCTTGGTTCAGTCATAGCAAGGAAACTCCTGCTTCGATCACAGGCAGTCGTAATAATATCCATTAGTCAAGAACGTCAAAAGAATATTTGCTATCTAAGGGAAAAGTCAAGGCGAAAGGACCAGGGTCAGTCCCCGACATATGTCACCTGGTCTTCCCATATGGGCTTGTCTCCCCATCCCACTTAAATGAAGTAGCCCGTCCCCCGAACTGCCCAATGCCTAGTCCATTATGTTAAATTCGCCTTACCTTAACATCACTGACTTTTGTTATATTTGAAATAATACACAGCCTAAAATTGTCAAAGAAAGTTGAAGTTGATAGTACAATAGTAGTGGTGTGAGAAACAACACGGAGTTAAAGAAACAAAATTTATTCCAAGTGAATAGCAGAAAAGTGGAGAAATAAAGGCCTCACGGTATTCTCATACATACATAGGCCTACGTACCCTTCTTTGTCTGTTTGTCCAAGTACATATATTTTTTTTATAAAGAACTAAACACCGCGTGGAAGACTGTCTTAGATTTTTGACCATTAAGCAAATTGAAATTTTTAGCTTCGTACTTTATAGTATTTTGAAAAGTAAAATGCATGCATTCACTGGAGAAACCCAAGGTTGACTGTGGCTGTCGTCAATTGTTCAAACGGTGAAAGAAATATTTGCTCCATGGCCCCTGTAGATCTCCCACTGCTTGCGTTTTACGTCAAAAAAGTACTTGATAAGGAGCATTTTTCTATGCCTTGTTGCAATAATTTTCTCAGATTTAGCATTGGAACAGGAAAACGTGAAGGAAAGTTTCTTTGTATCGGAGTGTAAGGAAATTACCATATTTTCTAGGGAATAGACCAGCTGCCGTGGGAGAACATACCAATTTTGCGAAAAAACCCAGTGTGCAGAATGCCGTCTTTGCTACTTACGTCACTAAGGGTTCGATCAATGCTGGTAAGTGTTCCTTGACCTATCGTATCATGTTTTATTGGAGGTATATATTCCCTTGTAAGATGTTACACCTTATCTGACCGTAAAACCCATCTCTCAGATGCCATTCCATACAATCACATAATCTGCCTACACTTGAAAGAGTCACGTGTTGATGTTTACCATCACATCACTGTAGTAAAGTTAAGCAACACGTAGATAGCCCGCGCCACCAAGTCCGAGAACTTTGCACAATAATTATTACTATATTTTGTGGCACTCAGCATAAAAATTGCACGAAACAGCGAAAATATTGTTTGGCTTGAAAGCTTTTTTCGTCTAATACACCACAAAGTGCAATGACGGAAAGGAGTTCAAAAAAGAAGATCGAAGTTGTACGCATCTGTGTTTTAGAAGAAGCCAATCGGAATTTGACGTTGTTTACAGCTGACGCTGTTTATTTGTACAAATCAGCATTCGGCACAAGAACAACCGAGTCAAATGAAGACATTGCCTACAATACGAAAATTATCATGCGTTTGTAGTTTTACACAGCTCGGCTTATCAAGTAGTACAGTATGTTTGATGCTTTTGAAATTGCATTTGGTGTTTCTTATTAGGTTGGTAAACAAGCAATGCAACATGTCGCTTGATTCCCTCCCGTAATATTAAAAACATGTTCCCGACATAGCAAGCCTGGCAGTCGCTAGAATTTATGTAATCCACAGAGCTATTAAGTGTTGAAAGTACAAAAGCTGTGTAATCAGACGGCGTGTTTTCCTAGTAGTTTACAGTACTCAAGGAAACCCAGGAAAACCCAAGAGGTTTAGTTTGCAATGACCAGCTAGACTCCGCTTTTGTTTTTTATTTCATTCTTAATTGCACCAGTAGCAAATTGTGAAACATAAAAAGCATCTTTGACTGTTATTCCCAATTCGTCGACCGTTGTGTTTATGCACGTCCGTTGTGCGCTATGTACTCTTACATTGGTAGGGGCGGTTTTAGGCGCCGATCGGACAGACGGCTTGGGGGACCGCGCTTCCATGCCAATTTTTATGAAGATAAACGAATGTGAAGTGAAATTTTTAATCGTGAATCAAATTCTAATGAATGGAACTTATCAAGCAGTTAAATCAGCTGAAAATGCTCACTTCGAAAGTTCTTAAATCGAGTGCGTATCATTGTGTCGACTCCACAGCTTGAATTTGACCGTTGTGTTGATTTACGGATTCAGTTTGCTAAACGTTTCTCCAGACATCGTCCCAGCAATTGCCTGAGGCAAAGTAATAGAGTTTTTAGTAAAGAATTTATAGGAAAGGAAAAGACCGAAGCAAACCGTAGATTTTAAAGTGCATAAAATTGAAAATAACATGGAAGCGAAACTTTTCGTTGAGTGACGGAACCAATTTGCTAAACGTTTTGTGCCAGGCATTGGTCACAGCATCATATTGAATCAAGTTACAAAGCTTTCAATGAAAAATGTATAGAAAATGAGAGAACTGAGGCATGTAATCAACACGTTCTAGGTTTCGTTCTACTTAGCAGCGTTTATAAAAGACCGTTGAGAGGACAGTAGGTTTCTTTGTGCTGACGCGGGAAAATTATCTGAAATAAGGCTGGGTTTGATTTAAATGTATGATAAAAAATATCTGCCATATGTTTTTGCCCGACACTGGTCACAACAAAGACTAAAACAGGCCGTAAAAAATAACACATACCTGAGTGACAAGCAAATTCCTTTTAAAGACCATGTTCTTTGATATGAGAAAAGCGGTTTTTAAAGCGGCAAATGAAACAAGGATTGTGCTTTAGCTACTCGTTATTGTGTAGACTACACAATTTGTGTACAACGTACGTGTTTTTGTATGACACGTGTCACTCAGGTTCGTGTTATTTTCCACGGCCTGTTTCAGTCTTTGTTGTGACCAGTGTTGTTTCAGTTCTCTTAATGCATATAAATGTTTCGCTAAAGCTTTGTATTTCACTCCAAACGATTGTCGAGACCAGTGTCGGGCAAAAGCGTATGGCAGATGCTTTGTTTACCATGTCAACGGAATAATTTTCACTTAACGTATTTTTGATGGTTTAGTTATTGTTTGATGTTGAGTTATCCGCTTGCTAGAAAGCCATGTGCTCTCGTTTGACAGTTTTTACAGAATAGATTTTTTTGAACCAGACAATATTTCAGAATGAGCAAAATAAAATGTGTGAAAGAGTAGACCCAACTGTAACAGATGTTACAGATGTAACTTGTTTACAAACGCTCCCTTAGACGAACCAAATAAGATATGTGCCAATGCACTGTATAGAGGTAACATTCTCCCTCCCCAATTTCTTGAAGTAAATTCAGTACTAGCATGCATAGAAAGCCTGCATTTTCTAGCAAATACATCTCCTGGAAATCATTCTGCCCCAAAACACGTAAAATTAATCTCATCAAATCCTCAGTTCACTCACCATGCACTCATAATTTGCTCCGATACCAAATTAGAATCGGAATTCAATTTTCTAAAGCAAACTTTTGTTTTAAATCGTTATCCTGAAGACGTACTTGACAGTAGTATCAAATTGAAGCTTTCACAGTACTCTTAAGCAAAACGCTTCGGACCTACAAAATGTCCTGGATACTTAAAACTACCGTGGCATGAAACGTTTTACTTGCACCAGATCAAAAAGGCCATAGGAAAGTGTGGTGGCATTGTTGCTCCATGCGCACTGTAAAAGCATTATCGACCAACCACAAAAATCGTGTTCCTGCCAAAAATCTCTGTAGTTTATCAATTTTTATGCTAGTGCGAGGCCGACTTTGAGGTTGGTTGACCGTATTCAGTAGCATGTAACATCGTATATTCGCCAAACATTGTCTCCTAAAAGGAAACAACCCCCTCGGATTTCAAAGACCAAAAACACCATTAAGCAATGTAACAAAGAGCCCAGACTGCGCCAAAATGTACTCGGACGATTGCTTTCGTATATTAGGAAAGGCCAGATCTGCATTTTATTTCTCCGTTCTAACTTACCGTCGTTCGGTACAATAAAACCAAGGTACAGTATGTGATTGAAAACATGGTTTTTAATACTTTCTTATTAACATATACCAAGGAGATTACAGTAGCATGATGGTCTGGAAGGTACTGGTGCACAATCTCAATCTTTTTGATACTGATGCTGAGACCGAACACTTTTGATGCATGCTAGAAATTGCAATCGCGTTACAGCACGGGGAAACTAGGCCTACGCATATCTAAGTAAAGGTGAACCGGTTTAGAGGTAGTACTGTGAAATTTAGTCATAAATTGATAATGAAAGCAAAGAACTAAATTTGCAATTGGGCATAGGCCTACATGTATAAAATGAGAACTGCTCATTTGCTTTTCTCCTTTTTTTTAAAGCAGTAAGTTGTCTTACAACAGCTAATGAGGGTTCCGATGCAAGTGTTTTATGACTGATTAATTGACAGTCAAACCTCACTATTCATATCCATGCCGGCGACCGTTAATTCATTGTTATATCAGGTGTATTGACCACACAGTGGTCATCAATACCGCATAAATCTACAGAGAAATATTAACTAGCATTTTTACGAGACGCATTTTACTGAAAACGCCAGCAACGTGATATACATCTTTACTTGAGAGTTGAACCAGTATCACGCTGTTTGGATTGTGCTAAAACTTTACAATTGATGACTAATTTTCACAACGTCCAAGATCTGAAAGTATGTTAGAATACTTACATTAGCACTGATGTTGGTCAGGCGACTTCCACATCACCGTTTTTAGCGTTAGAACAAGATCCTATAATATTGTTTTCCAGCCCCCGCTTTCAGTAGACCCACCGCTAATTTTACTTTTTAGACGCCCCCTCTCCTCTAAAGTAAAGAGTACCAAGCACTTTCGCATTTCATGCATGACTGTTTATTCCCCAGCCAACAGGTAGACCTTTCCATTTAAATAAGTAAAATATATCTATTGTGACAGAAATAGATGGATCCCCCAATCGCTGGAGTCACTAATCTCATGAAACGTAGATACATGACGACACCGCAGTATTTAGAATTTTGTTGTTAATTTTACAGACCATTAGCTAGGGCTTCGTTGTTTGCTATTGCTGTGTTATATAAGTATTTTATTTCCCCAGAGAAACTTCACTTAGCTAAATACCAACTTCTTTGCGCTAAGGTATTTACAAATAAGAAAGAACTAAATATAGGCAGGTAGTTGATGCTATGAAATTTACATGGTATGAACGTTACGACAACTTCTTACTAATTACGTGACATAATTGCTTAATGAACAGCGTTTCATATAGTTATAGCTTCCTAAATCTGCTCGTAACACCCTTAATGATTTAAACCGTGGTCGTAAAATGCTTAAAACTGTTCAAAATATTCAAAATAAGTGAATGAAGTAAAACTTTTAAATCAATCTCTACTGAATTACCTGAGGTTGATAACGTGGAAGACAAAAGGAAACTTGTGCGGTTTAAACTCGACGCAGAGCTCAGAGGTGTGTAAGAACAAAGAAGGGAAAGTTGAGATGTACTCTAACAATACTTTGACAGTAATTAGACTCCCAATATAGGTTATTCTGACTACATTTTAATTCCCCGTTAATAAACTCAGAAAAGACCAAATAATTAAGGAACAATAACCTGGAAACTCCACGGATGATAAATTTAAGAGAAGGAATTGGTTCTGAGAAGATTGAAGACAATGAACTTTATCCACATTGTTTATCAAAAATGCATATTCTAAACTCATGATTTACTGTCATTACAAGCAGATTTCCGGTGGATAAAACTAAAGGTCAAGAAACTACTTGACCTTGTATTAGCAATCTCTTTGAATAGGTTGGATAGATATGTCGGTTGATAGGTGCATCTGGTCTTTGTGTTTGAAACAGGATCAGCACTACAAGTCAAACAACATTCATGACTTGAAGTACTTCTTATAACTCCAATGACCCCACCCGACCACAGAGATTCTTGATTTCCATTTTACGTAACAAAATTTTGGCCGCGCAATCCGCCACAGCTCCGGCCCTAGAAAAAAATTAACATAACCGTTAACATAAACAAACGTTTCACAGAAAAAATTAGATTGTTGGTAACAGTTGGCACTCGTTCTCAAATGAGAGACTATTGGAATTATCCTGAATTTTCGCTACATCCCGCACTAGCCCTTCAAGATGTTTATAAAACTCATGCTTTCCGGGATCGACTGGCGCCATCCGCAGGAGACCTGGCGTCCGACATCGGTCGGGTGACGGTTTTGGCTTTGATGCCGCTGCTGGATGTGATTCCTTGAGGGCGTGAAGCCCGTCCTCGAGTCTCTCCCCTCTGACCTGGCCAGCGCGCACGCGATGATCCTCGCCGAGCGTGCTGCGCGCATCGAGGCCGAGGCCAATGCAGCTCGGGCTCGGGCTGTCGTTTCCGACACCGATGCCCTGATCGCGCATCTCAAGCTCGAGATCGAGAAGCTGCGCCGCCAACTCTACGGCAGCCGATCGGAGCGCAAGGCCCGCCTACTGAACCAGTTGGAGCTGCAACTCGAGGACCTTGAGGCTGCTGCGAGCGAGGATGAGGCAGCGGCCGAGACGGCTGCGAGCAAGACCGAGACGGTCAAGGCGTTTCAGCGTAGGCGGCCGGCGCGCAAGCCCTTTCCGGAACACCTGCCGCGCGAACGGGTGGTGATCGCGGCCCCGGAGAACTGCCCCTGTTGCGGTTCGGAACGGATGTCGAAGCTGGGAGAGGACATCACCGAGACGCTCGAGCTTGTCCCGCGCCGGTGGAAGGTGATCCAGACGGTGCGCGAGAAGTTCAGCTGCCGGGAGTGCGAGAAGATCACGCAGCCGCCGGCACCCTTCCATGTCACCCGGCGCGGCTTTGCCGGCCCCAATTTGCTGGCAACGATACTCATCGAGAAGTTCGGTCAACATCAGCCGCTGAACCGACAGAGCGAACGCTATCGGCGCGAAGGCATCGACTTGAGCGTTTCGACCTTGGCCGACCAGGTCGGGGCCTGCGCAGCGGCGCTGCAGCCATTGCATGAGCTGATCGAGGCACATGTGCTGGCGGCCGAGCGGCTGCACGGTGACGACACCACGGTGCCGATCCTGGCCAAGGGCAAGACAGTCACCGGCCATATCTGGGTCTACGTACGCGATGACCGACCCTTTGCCGGCCATGCCCCGCCGGCAGCCCTGTACTACGCCTCCTGCGACCGGCGGCAGGAACACCCTGAGCGCCATTTGCGGAGCTACAGCGGCATCCTGCAGGCCGACGCTTACAGTGGATACAACGTGCTCTACGATCCCTCGCGCGAACCGGGGCCGATTGCCTCGGCCCTATGCTGGGCCCATGCACGGCGCAAGTCTTTCGAGCTGGCCGACATTGCTGCCAATGCCAGGCGCGGCAAGAAGGCAGCGGTCATCTCGCCGGTCGCGCTCGCCGCGGTCAAGCGCATAGATGCGCTGTTTGCGATCGAGCGCGAGGTGAACGGGCTGAGTGCCGAGCGGCGCTTGGTGGTCCGTCGGGAGAGAAGCGCGCCTCTGTTGGCGGAGCTCGAAGCCTGGCTGCGCGAGGAGCGCGCCGGCCTCTCGCGCTCGGCATCGGTCGCCAAGCCGATCGACTACATGCTAACCCGTTGGGACCGCTTTGCCCGGTTCGTCGAGGACGGTCGGATCTGCCTGACCAACAATGCCGCCGAGCGGGCGCTGCGCGGCTTTGCCCTCGGCCGCAAATCCTGGCTCTTTGCCGGCTCCGAGCGCGGCGCTGCCCGGGCTGCTGCCATGACGACACTGATCACGACGGCGAAGCTCAACGATGTCGATCCACAGGCTTGGCTGGCCGATGTGCTCGCCCGCATCGCAGACACACCGCAAAGCAACCTCTCCGAGCTACTTCCCTGGCAATGGAAACCGACGTCTGGCTGAGCCATGGCCGCGCCCAGCTATGCTTACACGATCCGCCGAGCCACCCAGATTCTGGGGCGAGATGAAGAGCTTCTGTGGGACCTATCCGACCAGCTCGAGCCGGAGGATGGCATGCTCTGGATCCACGGCGTCGACGACCGCCAAACCCTCGCCTTTACGAGATTGGGCATCGAGAACCTCCGCGAAATCATCGAAGACCAAATCGACCGCGTAGACTGAGAGCGGCATACTGAGAAATCCGACCTCGCCGCGGTACTCACCGGATGATTACAAAATATACAGATATTTTTTTCAGATTTCAGCTATAATGAGATATCACAATCAAATTACAACCACTATTTGACAGAAAAAATGACGTCAAGCTCTCTACATGATACTCAAAAATATGATTACGTCATACTGAAAAGAAAGTCATATATATATAGAAGTAATATTCTCGTCACTTCAGTTTTTTACGATTCCTAGAAGAGAAAGTTACAAGTCAGATACAAGTACAACAACACATTCAAAAGTAATATTTGATAGTTCCCTTTTTCGGGTCCTCTTTTGAGTCAACATGGAGGAAGGAATTTTCGTTTAAAGTAGGTAAGTTATCAATCATTTGAAAAAAAAACTTCAGCGTTTTAGTAATTATTTAAAATTTCTTTTCAGGTTCTCTTTTAAGTCAAAGCAGGAGAAGAAAGTTGAGTTTCGAGTATGTAAGAACGAAGTATTTGGAAAAAAACTTTAGGTTTGGAATTTGGCAAATTTCTCTGTTGGTGGGCATATTCTGCGCCGCGATCATAATTATTGATCATTAATTTTTCTGACAGAATTTTGTTCCACGTCATCGAATTAAAACAAAAATAATCCACCCATTTGGAGTTTCTGTTCTGCGTTTGTAAAATAATTAGTAACTTTTAAGTCTAGTCGGTAGTTGAATTAAAATTCAACTAATTAAAACTAATTTCAAATAATTAAAATTCAACTCAATTAAAAAAGCATGGACATAATAGATCTTATCCGAATAGAAAGTTGACAGAATACTGTGCAATTAATGCACTTGAGATCCATGAAAATAACCTGTATGAACATATTTTATCAGATTTCGTTTGATATTTCTTATTCAAGAAAAATGACTAAAATTTTATAATTTCATACGGATATGTGCAGTACAAACCGCCAAGGGCGTATCCAGGATTTGTGTCAAAAACTTTAAAATGCATACAAAATTTGTTCATATGCATTTTATTACGTTTCTACGAGTCAGACAAAACTTTGGGGGGGGGTCAAACCTGATAGCCCCCTCTCCCTGGATACAGCTTTGCAAACCAAATTATTTGACTCATAATGAAGTTGTTAGCGTATCTCAACCAAAATCCTTAGATATTAGCAAACTTGTGACTAAAGTTTGACTCAAGTAAAAGGATCTCCATTCATTGGGGTAAGATGAAAGGCTTTTTGCTAGACCTAAGCCTATTATTGAAAGAAGGAGTTAGACAAAGATTGGCTATTTTACGAGCCTAATATAGTTTTTTTTACATTATTTAGCTTGGTGCCAAGTGAAGACACTACTGAACAGGTGGGTTACTTGAATTGATTTGATTTTAAGTCATCCCTAGTCTTCTAGGACCTTCTGAACTAATACCAAAGTTATGAATTGTCAAAACACATGCACAAATGGGCCATTGCCCATTCAGACTGTAACATGGAAGAAAGAAACTTCAGTTCTATACGATTTAGTTATAAATAATTGGAAAAAATGGTTCTGACGCATAGACTACCATTTGATATTTCTCTTTTTCAGCTTCCCTTTCAAGTCAATAAGGAAAAAAACTACAGTTTCCTGTAAGTTATGAATTGCTTGAAAAAATATTGTTCTTAAGCATGTCACTAATATTTCTCTTTTTCAGATTTTCTTTTCAAGTCAACATAGAAGAAAGAAACTTCAGTTCGACGCAAATAAGTTATAAAGTGTTTGAGAAATAATGTTCCTAAGCATAAGAGTAATATTTGATATTTGCCTTTTTCAGGTTCCCTTTTGAGTCAAACATGAAAGAAAAAACTTCAGTATCACATAATCAAGTTAAAAACTACTTGAAAAAAATTGTTCTTAAGGACTTGACTGATATTGAATATTTGTTGTTTCAGGTTCCCTTTTGAGTAAACATGGAATAAAAAGCTTTACTATGACATTGGTTAGTTATAAACTACTTGAAACAAAATTGTTCTTAAGGGCGTGACTAACATATGATATTTCTCTTCTTCATTTTTTCAAAAAAATTCTGTTTCACGTCTCCCCTAGGACTCCCTCTCAAATTAATTATAAAAAAATGTATCCAACTTCATTCAAAATATCCACCTGCTCCCCCTTTCCAGTAAAAAAAAAGTATCCGGGAGACTAGCGTCCTTGCGGTGGTCTTAAGGGTAATATCCCAGAAATGAGGTCGTTATCTAAACTTCGTCAGTAAAACATCAATGTCTTTCGATTGATTCTTTATTATTTTTTTTTCATCTTCTTAGGAATATTGAGGAGCAAAGGCCGTAGGCGATGGAATTGGCCTTATTTAGTACATTTTCCAAACGACACTATTTTTTACGTTTTCAGTAAGAGTTGCATTGGATCAGTATTGGAGAATGGGGGTTTCCCGGCATCTCCTCTGCGCGTATGTGCAAGCAATCCAGCTTTGGCAATGGCTTACAATCTTTAAGCAGCTTTTATGATGGAGAAGTGAAAAAATAAACTTTGATAATACTTCTTTTTCAGTTTAAAGTTTTTGAAGCTTATCTAAGTTTAAATTGGAGTTTTTTATGGGGTAACAATGGGCATTTCCAGGCCACGCAGTTCGAACAATAAAGGGTGGTAAGAGTTACGCAGTGAAGAGCCGGCTTGTTTGGGGGTGTCTGATGCGCTGTCATCCTGCAGATTAGCGCCGGCACAAAAACCACGCCCCGTGCCGGTCAGCAACAGGCAACGCGCGCCGTTCGCCGGATTCTTGATTTCCTCCATGGCAGCGGCAAAATCCAGCAGCATCTGTGCGCCCACGGCGTTCATGACCTCCGGGTGGTTGAATTTTAACACCGCCACCGGACCGGTAAAATCAAGTTGCATGCGAGACATAATCTACTCCTTCTCTTGTTCCACTTTGGATGTAAAAATTTGTGGATGGAAAATTGTGCAAAACGGAAAATTCAGTTGATCCTGACTTTAACCGATTGCTAATTGCTTAACCAATCGAGGTGGAGAAGTTCTATCTCGCGAGACATTCCAAGAAAAGGAGTTAAATTACAATCCTAGATGTCGCGGAGTGCTGCATTGCAGCTGTCGCAGATTGGATACTTAACAAGCCCTTCGTTGGATTCTTCAAACCACCCGAAACTACCTTCCGGCGGGCGGATACCACACAGTGCAGCGGCTGTTTTGTTCTCCGAACTCGACTGGCTCGCGTAATCTGCGCAAATATAGTGAGCTATCTCACCGGGGGAGTATTTTGGCGAGTTTTGCGAAACTTCTCGCTGAAGCACGTCGTCTCCATACCGAATATCGTTACTCGTCCTTGCCAATACGGTTCTTTTGTAGTCAATTTCAACCAGTTCGTTAATTTTATCTAACCGGTAAATCGGGGTCGTTATATCTGCTAGGGAGCCTAGCTCCACATCCAATGGCTTGTCGCTGCCAGTCATAACAACAAAGCGAAACTCATTTTGATATGCGAATGCATCAGATTTCGTAAACGCATCAACTCTTCCACTGTAGGTTGTAAAATCCAAATACTTCACAAAGTTTTGAGCATACGGGCTGTCTCCAATCGCTTCGATCAATCGATTCCCGAATTCGTCACTATTCGTAATCATCAAAAACGAATCGCCAAACTCGAAGTTTCTTTTATCAACGGGCAGCTTGT